>QFDD01001989.1:0-13197 GCA_006871305.1 Vachellia collinsii | reverse complement strand
AAGGCTTCATCAGGTCTTCCCTGCAAGGGAATAATTCGTCGTCGTCATCATCATGAATGAATAAAGAAACTTAAAGATTAATAAAAAGGCAAAATAAGAATTAAAAAAGAATATTTGTACGTAAAACTGCATCATCATCATCATCATGAATGCATGTGCGTACCTTGTAGATGAGCATCTCGACAAGTAACATTTGAATCTCGTAAGAGTCAGATTTTCTCGCTTTGGCTGCTTCGCTTAGTAACTTGACTCCTTCATCTCCCATTCCAGCCATATCCAGAGTTGCTACCACACTCTTCCATTCACAAGTTCACACAATTTCAAATCCCTCCACACACACACACACACACACACACACAAAGCATGCATCATTCTTCACAGAGAGATATCTCTACATTTGGTGGGACCCACCAACTAACTCTAATTCTTTTACTCTGTTGTAGTAATATTGCATGAAGATATTTATTTTTTGTTTTGGGTCAACAACAAGAAGAGACTTGCTTTTTATCCGATTTTATATATAAAGCCTAGTTAGTTAATTGTTAATAGAGATAAAAAAATTGGTTAAATTAGTTATTTATCATTCATAAAATGTATGTCACTTTGCTTAAAATATCCCCATTTTAACAAGGGTGTTGAATAAGTGTGTGTGTGTGTGGTAAAGAAAGTGAGGGGAAAATATGAAATTAAAGGGGGATATTTGAGATAAATGCTATTAAATGAGACAAAGAAGATTGGGATCTTTTATTTCTGACCTTTGACCAAATGTTATATTTAGGATTGGAAAGAATAATGGTTTGCTAAACATTTACTATAAGTGATTGGGTGGGTCCCACATGCTGGGTTGAGGAATAAATCTGTGGTATATATGATCCATTCATTTTAAAATAAGGCACTCGACCGCCTCATTATTAAATTGATTAGTCTTAAATTAACTAAAATTTTCAATTTCGCCCTCATTACCTCACCTCTCTCTTGATATATATGCAATATGATAGATTAATGATTTCTTCTTAAAAGCGCCTATATTTTAAGCCAAAGGTACGAACTATATCATGTAAATACCCACCATGAATAAACACCAGAAGTCTCTCTCTCTCTGTGACTCAGAATACAAGATAATGCACAACATACATGTAATTAACAGATAAAAAAGTAATGGTATGCCAAACCTGGAGCCTGTTCAAGTCAAGATGTTCTTCCTCAAGCAGATATTCCTTCAAAACAAGATCATGGCGTTCAGTAGAAGGAAGGGCCTTATTATCATTATTAGTAGCAACTGTGTTGTAAAAGTCTTCGAGTCTCTTCAAGGCAAAATCGCCACTATAAAGCCTTGCAAGTGAAAGTGACGATTGCCTCGACCTCCTGTCAACTTCACTTTGAAGATGTTTCACTCTCTCTTTGAAGTTCTCCAAATCCTTAATTTCAGGGCTAAGTTCTTCTTGCCCCACCATTGTCATTATTTCTTCCCTCAGGTTTACGAATTTATTCCAAAAACTTTCAGCTTTTCCCCAGTCCCCACGCATTCCATAAATGATCGCCTGTGCACCCAAAAAAAAAAAAAGAATCATTCAATGAACAGCAATTTTCAGTGTTAAATTATTAACTTATGTTAATCATCTAGATTGTTCTAATTAACTCTTTGTGTTTGTAATACTAACTCCAATATTTAATATAAGAATTATACAACTAATTTACGAATATTAAAAAAAGTAATTAACTTAATTAGTTGTAACAAATATGTGTATGTTTCCATAAAATAGCTTGTTTAATAACGTGCGTTGAAACTATGTACCCCAGATGAAAATCTTCCTAATATATGTAATCAATGAGATATGTTGAAAAAATTATATATTTAGAATATATAATGTACTGAAGTCTTATATTTAGAATTAAAATACACCACTTACTATATTTACGAATCGGAGGTTGTAACATCTTTTGATATATTTATTTTTATGGTACTGGTTTTTAAGACTAGGCTAGCTTGCTAGTAGTCTCTTGGAACCTGGTCTTCCCTTAAATTCCATATCAAATGCATGTGCATTTGTCATTCTCACCAAATGTCAGGCTCTTAATTTGAGAAACAAGAGTAAAGATTGACATTTAAAAGAGAAAATCAATGGAGACATTATATTTTATTTAACAGTTATAGAATGATTTCAAAAGAATGGAGTTGAAGCACCTTGAAGAGTGGACGTCGAGCATCAAGTGCCATCATTTTTTGATTGTTCAAGCATTCACAATCCTTGGCGTCGTCAGGTTTTCCCTGCAAGCATCAGAAATTAAGGAAGGAAATTTATAAATAAATTTTAGAAAAAGATAAAAAAAAATTGAAAAATAGTTGTAGAAGAATGGAGAGAGATGGAATTAATAATAGGAGAGTACCATGTAGATGAGCAATTCGGCAAGTAACATGTCAATTTCGTAAACATGATGAGATTTATTCAAAGCCGCATTCTTCTTTTTTGCTTCTTTAAGTAACTCCACTCCTTCTTCTTCCCTTCCCGCCATCTCCAGCCTTGCCGTTACACTCTTCAGTTTTTCACAATTTCAAATTAATATATATATATATCCTCAATACCATTTTCATTCATTTTTACCAAAACAAAAGCAAAATCTTCCATTTCAAGATGATTAAGTTCATTTTAACGAGTTAAACTTGCAATGTGGACAAGTCCCTCCATTATTGCATGCGTAGACTACATGTGCTTAATTAGAGCTATTAATTTGAGTTCAGCCTCATGGGCCTACTCATTTAACTTTGTTATTTCTAAGACTGGGCTTGAAGAAAAAAGAACCTCTTTTGAATAAGGGGAGAACATAATTACTATGAAATCACAAGAAAAGAATGTAATAATCCAAAAGTTCTATAATAAGTTATCTTATAATTATAAGTTCCCATACAAAATGAAAATAGGTGTATGTTGTTTATTTGTTATTAGAATTTTTAAGTTATTACATATTTATTCCATTCTTGGAATCTCATAGACACTAGACGCACCCATTTTTTTGTCTTTCCGCCTCTTCTAATTTAGGAGTAGAGAGATATAACCACCTACAAATCCACCATGCACAACAAAGATATTGTGCATAAACAAATAAGCAGTGAATTGATGAATTAAATAATTGGGCAAAATTACCTGGAGTTTCTTCAAGTCAAGGTGTTCTTCCTCGAGAAGACCCTTCAAAACAATATCACTTTGTTCAAGAATGCAAGGCAGGGCCACAGCTGCATTATAGTCATCAAGTCTCCTCAATGCAAGATCTCCACCGTACAGCCTCGCAATTGACTTTGACCTCTCAAGAATCCCACCCGTCGTCTTTGGCTTTGGCTTTGGCCTTGGCTTTGGCTTTTGCATTTGTTCCCAGCGACGCTTCACGAACACGTACAGGCAAACACAGCCCAGAATGAGTGATATCGCAGTGCTCGGAGATATCCCATACTGTGACCTCAGATAGGCTCCAAACTTGGCCATCTCTTCGTATATTCGACCTTCATAAGCATTCAACATGTTCACCACCTTCTCTATAATCGAATGTTCCATTCTCTGATATATCTCTGTGTGTGTGTGTGTCTTTTACACTAGCAAGAAGAAGAAGAAATAGTTAGATGAAAGCTTCTGCCACAATCCTGTAGCAGAAACCAGATGGTATGGTTGAGATGAAAGCTCAAGTTCTCGTGTGTGTCTATATATGTGTGTGTGTGGAAACTTAGTTAAGATAATTGTTGTTAGTTTCTGGTAAGGCAACTTCGTAGCTTGGAAGGACAATAATTCAGAGATATTCTTGGCTTGGCAGATAGGTAAAGAAGAAAATCAAGAGTGAGCTCTTTATCTTTTTCACTCATGATCGAAAGAAGTATACTTTTCAAAGAATTTGATGCTAAACCCTCCTTTTAAAGAATACCTTTCATTCTGGGTGTTTCATTCTTAGATTCTTGTGTCGGCATTTTTTTATTATGGTTCTGTAGTTCGCATGTAATATACACTTTACTATTCAGAAAGGGGGGAAAAGCAAATGAAATATCATGATGATGATGATACTCTGTTTATCCCCTCTAACGAGCTTGGAGACATACTTTTATACTTCACAAAACAATAATGAGTTAATACAATGTTTGCTTCGTTTGCCGGATTTTAGTTCCAATAATTTCAATTCATGAGTTTTAGTCATTCAAATGGTAAGAGGATACATGCTTTTATTTAGCAACAAGGGCTAATGTTTTAGACAGAATGATTTAAACTATAGATACCAAAAACAAGATAACAACAAATTATATGGACCAAATATTGTATTAATCCCAAAAATAAATATAAAAATGTGTAGGTAGTCGGGGCTTCGTTGTAAGCCCATAACAATATTTAAACGTAGGTCTACTACTGACAATAATCGTTGTTGATCACTTTGGTCCTACGTAGTTTCTATAGTTTTCCAATAAAAGTCGGTCTTTTAAAATTATGATTTAGTCAAGATTTTTGGAGATGACATATTGACGTTGTGATGTGCCATTATATGTTATTTGATAGTTATGGAGACTTAAACCAAAAACTCCGGTAACAATAAGGCTACAAAGATCTTGATTTAAGTTTATTACAAGTTTAGAAACTTGAAATGATTTCTTTTTGGATAAACCGAAAAAAAAAAACGAAGATTTAGGAAGTCAAGATATATGCTTAGGAGATGCAAACAATGTATATTTTGTTAGTGTCAATGGCCTTATGGCTTAATGGTACAAGAACTCTGGTATCACTGTTCAATTCCATTTATGGCTTAAGTTGAAATTTAATAATTAGTGCGTACTCAATAACGCAAAACACGCCCACATTGATTGCACAAAATTGGCCACTCACTACATCTAGGTCGATAAACTAGTACCACAAAATTAACAATCATATACAAATGAGATTGTTATGATTATTACAATATCATCAAGTGTGGATGTCCATAACCTTTACCTTTTGAATTCTACACTTAAAGCTATATTGGAAGTTTATAACCACATAGACTCTTAGGATTCCATTTTATGAGTAAAGACTATAACCTCCAATGCCTTTATGTATCATAATGTGGATTGATTCCAATGCCTTTATGTTGTATCATAATGCAGATTAATTCCTATGTTTATGGCATTGTAACTCTTCAAAGGATTTGATGCCTATAAATAGGATTGTACCACAAAGGGTTGGATGTACATGAGAACACACATGAATAAGAATTATTCTTTCCTTCCTCCCCAATTCTCTTTTATTTTACTCATCTCTCTTCAATTTTCTTTATTTTTATAACACGTTATCAGCACGATACTCTACCGGATGAGTTCTTAGCATATTGTTGATTTTTATAGATTTTTGTTTGTTGCATCTAGCTTGTGTAGAATGTAAGGTTTTTTTTTCCTCAAAGTTACCTTAACAACTCCCTCTACTTTTCTTACTGCATCTTTGATTTATTTACTCTTGATCAATCTGAGATAATCTGATGAGCCACTGTATGGAATTAGTTGATTCTTTAACCGGATGTTTTGAACACCGGATTACATGGCTAGAATTGGAGATTGTTGTTATTATTCTATCTTATTTCAATTTTTCTTACAAGTTCTTTGATATTATTGATATTATTTTAGTTTTGGCTTATGATCTAATTTTATATTTTGAAAGTATGACCTGAAGTCATATTATCTTGATTATATGGCCAGAAACCATATCCATTTTATATCTTGAAATGATATAACCAGAAGTTATATGAAATGGCCAGAAGCCATATATCTTTTCATATCTGACAATATAGCCAGAAGCTATATTCATTTAATTTCTTATTATATGGCCAGAAGCCATATACTTTTGTTGGAAGGTTAGAGGCCACATGATTCATTTATCCTGAAGATAAATGACTAAAAGTTATATAATACTGACTTTCTATCATTGGCCTGAAGCCATATGATTTTAATTTTTGTTATAATATTTTACTTTATATTATTTTTTTATCTTTACGAATTTTATTTAATTATCATTCGTATTATTATATTTGCATTGTTACATTTTCTGCTATTTTCTTCATTGTTATTTATTTTATGTTATTTATTTACTGTTATTATAGTAAACCAGAAGTTTACTTGATCAAGACAAATTTATTGTTGGCATGACTTGTTTGATCATCCAAGTCATATATACAATGCAATATATTCAAAAATTATGAACTGACATATATTGAAGAACCAGAAGATTCTTCATGAATAGCCAACATATTATATAACATATATTGAAGAACCAGAAGATTCTTCATGAATAGCCAACATATTATATAATTCAAAAGTTATTTATGTGCTACTTGTTCTCAATAAAATATGGATCATGAGAAGATCATTAGTTGTGATCTGGAGTGGATCTCTATATTTCTGGAAATATGTTAATTTATATGGGCCCATTCAAAAAGTATGTAAACCATACAAGTATTCAGTAAATTTGATAGATGCATCTACAAGATGGTTACATGTGTGATCATTATTAACTTGCAGCCTGAAGTTTGCAAGATTATTTGAATAAATCATTATAATGATGAGTGCACAATTTCCAGATTGTACGATCCATAAGTCATTTGTTAAAGCCTCCATATATAGCTTGATCAATACTTATGAGAACAAGATTTCCACTTCAGTGTTGGCATATTTGATTTGATATATTGCAACACTTATACACATCAAGTCAACAAAATTCTCCCCGTGAAATTGGCTTTTGGTCAGGAGCAAGATATTTTCCATCTTAAATGTCTGAATATGCGATGTTTATTTTTATTGATCCACCACTATACACATAGATGGAAAGTTGAGATAAATGTTGGGCAAGATTCTCCTCTTTGTTTGTCTCTAAATGAAACGAAATGATGTTTCTAAAGGGAACAAATGGGTTTATGAGACTTGTACTGCATTATTGGTTACTTGTCATTTGATAAAGTTTTTCCACATGAGGGGGAGAAATTGAGTAGCTGGAAAAGAAAACATATTGAATGCATTATTAATATCAAATATAGATCCTCAAAAATAATAGTATGAACCAGAAGTTCATTGAATATTGCATTCATGATATATTATAAAATATCTGCCAGATTCAATTCCTGATCTAAATGAGAATTACTAATTCTCATATTCCAGCTAAAAATGCTCCAATTAATATAAATAAGAATGAGACATGCCTGAAGCATGGAAAATCAATAGGTTCTAAATATAACATTTTGGATAAAGAGGAGCATATTATTAAGATGATCATATTGAGGAGGTTGGCACTCCAGAAGAGGCCGCGATATAACTAATTGCAAAAAACTCAAAAGAGATTCAGGTACCTGAAAAGTAATATTGAGATTTTGATAAGTTATGTCGCAATGAAAAAAATGGAACCGAGAAAAATAGAATTGTCGATAACAGTTTTGATAATATTATCACATGATCAAATGAGGATCTTCTACATAAATCTGTCATGCAAAATAGACAGAAAAGTGATTGGTCATGATCAAAAGTAAAAGGAAAAGACGCAGTGAAAATACGATTATGCTATTTCGATGTGAGAATTATGGACCTACAGTCTAAACATATGAAATACAAATCTATTATATGATATGTGAACATTTATGTGAAAACAAAGATTTTCACGATGGTATGATTATTATGATGATATATGAGGTATATTATTTTGTAGTGGATAAAAAAAATAATTACTTGTCTAACAGAATATATGAGAAATATGCGTCTATTGAATATTATTAAAGTCTATGCATATGGTTTATTGGAAAGTGAAATATGTATCAGAATGCTGGAATGATATATAATGTCAAAGCATGTCTGAGAATATCACTGAATATATAAAATGTTATGTGGATTAAAGATTTTAAGTATATATATAATTGATTGAAAAATGTATAGAATAAATCAACATATCCAGAAGATATGGTAAATGGATACATTTATTCGACATATCCAGAAGATATGATCGAGAAATACATTTTAGCATATAATTTGATCACAATGCATCTGTTTAGATGGAAAATAGATCAATTATTTGAAAATCATTGATGAAAATCACATTTTTAATTAGTGATATTGCAGTCAGAGAATTTTGTCATCAGGGGGAGAGAAAGTAATATTATTAAGGGGAGTAGAGATAATGCTGTACTCTTTTTTCCTTAACTAAGGTTTTGTCCCACTGGGTTTTCCTGGTAAGGTTTTTAATGAGGCAGCTTCATTATATATTGTGTACTCTTTTTCCTTCACTAGGTTTTTGTCCCATTGGGTTTTCCCTAGTAAGGTTTTAATGAGGCACAATATTTGCTTATGGACATCTAAGGGGGAGTGTTATGAATATTACAATATCATCAAGTGTGGATGTCCATAACCTTTGCCTTTTGGAATTCTACACTTAAAGCTATATTGGAAGTTCATAACCACATAGACTCTTAGGATTCCATTTTATGAGTAAAGACTATAACCTCCAATGCCTTTATGTATCATAATGTGGATTGATTCCAATGCCTTTATGTTGTATCATAATGCAGATTAATTCCTATGTTTATGGCATTGTAACTCTTCAAAGGATTTAATGCCTATAAATAGGATTGTACCACAAAGGGTTGGATGTACATGAGAACACATATGAATAAGAATTACTCTTTCCTTCCTCCCTAATTCTCTTTTGTTTTACTCATCTCTCTTCAATTTTCTTTATTTTTATAACAGAGATAAAATTATTAAACTAAAGACAATAGATCATCAGTCACATATATCCTCATTTAAATAGTGAATAAATAGGTAGATCGATGTACATTGAAACGGGTATGAGTAAATGTGCTTCTTATTAAACACAGCGAATCGTGTATCTCTCAGTTTTGTTTTTTTTGGGCATACTTCATTTTATAAATAATAATTGCATCACGCTGACATCATGATGGCATTAATTAATTAGGATGTTGCTTTGGTAACTGGGATCTTCTTCTTTTCCTCAATTTGATTTTGGAGCTGTTGGACTTTTTGTTTGAAGGCAGTGAAATCTGTAACATCAGGCAAAGGTTCGCCCTGGCCCACCCCAAACAAAATGGCTTGCCTCAGATATATGAATTTTTCCCAAAAATCGTTAGCCTTATCCCAATCTTGCTGCATCACATATATAATTGCCTGCCAAGTTTTTGCAATCACAAAACCCTCCATAAGTCCAAATCAGTAAATAAATAAATATATATCATTGTGAATAAGGTGTGATGGGTATGGAGTTGTACTATAGAATAGATATTGGGGATTCAAATAAAAGAAAAATTGTCCATAAATATGTGTTTGGAGAATTAATAATATTGTTTGGATGTTGTGAAAATAGCCTTTGTTATATAACATAATTGAAAACAAGTTTAACATATGGGGCTTGATAATGAATGACAATAAAACAGTTTTAAAGTTCCATAATTGAAAACAAGTTTAAGAATCCTGATGGAATTAATTAATTGAAGTACCTTGAAAAGTGGACGTCGAGCATCAAGTTCTATTATTTTTTGGTGTTTCAAGCATGGACATTTCTGAGCTTCATCATGTTGTCCCTGCAAGCGTAGGAGTAAATTAAAGGAAAGTTAATTGTCCTCATTAATCAATAAAGAAATGTTAGAAAAAAGTGAAAATTCGTTGAAGTCTTGTTTAAAAAAAAAAAAATTTAGTCAAGAATTGAAAAATTGAGATTTCAGTACCTTGCATGTATAAAATCTTACAGAGCATGGATATTTTATGTGTGCAAAAATATATCAAGTCCTTCTTACAAATAACAATTTTTAACCAAGAATTATTCACTGAATTTTCTAATAAATTAAATTAATAATATGTAGCTGTAGATGCAACAAGTTAATAGGATGATACCATGTAGATGAGCAATTCGGCAAGTAACATGTCAATCTCGTAAGCATGATGAGATTTATGCAAATCATCATTCTTCTTTTTTGCTACTCTAAGTAATTTCGCTCCTTGTTCTTCCTGTCCAGCCATCTCCAGCCTTGCCGTCACAACCTTCCATTATTCACAATTTCATTATCCTTATATTCATTCTTACAAAGAAAAACAAAGACAAAAAAATCTTCATAATTCTCATGACAACTTCAATTCAACAAAGTTGCAACTTGCAATGCATGCATGTGTATGATGAGATGTGTTCATTTTGCTAAACTCAATCTTTATTATTCGTTTATTTGGTACAATGTGAATAAGCCTAGTGTGGCACTAGGCCGTGCAGCTCATTGTAAGTCGCCTAAATTCTCAACTTTAGGTGAAGGGAGGGGAAAAAGAGAGATTTTATACAATTGGTTTATCCCTCTCTTTTGTAGTAAGGGAAAGAGAGATATATCATCCACGAATCTCCAAAGTAGATTGAGTTTCAATGTTCATTAAAGTTTATAAGTACTAAAATCTAAATTATTGAAATTTGATATGGACGGTTTAAATTTAATTTTTATTAACTTTTTATTTTTTAAAAAAAATATTTCAATTTATACAGACTGTAGAATAAAGATAATTTGTTAACCGAATTGAAATTTTCAAATCCAAACTATTGAAAGTGTTTGAATGATGCAAATCTCACCGCAACAATAAGCACCGATGCTGCCGGTACCTCCCCATGTACAACAAATATATGGTGCATAAACAAGGAAAGTAATGAATGAATGGATCAAATCATTCAGATAAAAAAAATGGATCAAATAATTTGAGCTAAACCTGAAGCTTCTTCAAGTCAAGATGTTCTTCCTCTAGCAAACCCTGCAAAACAAGATCGCTACGTTCAAGAGTGTAGGGTAGGGCATGAGCTACATGATCCTCATCCAGTCTCCTCAATGCAAGATCTCCACCGTACAGCAAAGCAAATGATTTTGACCTCTCAAGAATACTACGCTTCTTCTTTGGTGCCCAGCGACGCTTCACCAACATGAACAGGCAAACACAGCCCAGAATCACTGATATCGCAGTGCTCGGAGATATCTCATACTTTGAACTGAAATATGCTCCAAACTTAGCCATCTCTTCGTACATACGATCTCCACATGCATTCAACATCTTCACCACCTTCTCTCTAGTCAGATTCTCCATTCTCTGATCTCTCTCTCTCACAGTCTTACGCTGACGAAGAGAAGATAGGCAGCTTTAGATATATAATTGGATGAATCTGAAGTTTACTTGTCAAACTCTTATAGCTATGGGGGTAAAGTTATTGTATGTATAGGTTCTCGGAAAGAAAAGCTTATGTAGGATCGAGAGAATTTCTGATGATTCATGGCTTGGAAGATGGGTAAGGAAGAACAAATATTCAGTTTCAAGAATTAATCCTTTACGTCACTCACACACACACACACATATAGTGGAAATCAATAATGAAGTGTCCCTTGCAAAGAATTTATGATAACCCTCCTCTCAAAGGAATTTATAAAACAAGTTTAGATGATGATGCCTTCATGATTCTGGATGTTTCATTCTGATTAATTGTTCTTATGTCGGCATTTTTTATTTTATTTCTTCCGTAAGTAAAGTAAAAGATCCTGTAATTCTCAACAGTACATTAGTACATGTTATGCTCTCTCTCGTTTTTTTTTTTAAAAAAAAAAATCACATCGTTTTAGGCTTTTCGCTATACCTTTGCATGTGTGGGTGTGTGATCACATTCGAAGTCTTGTTTTTTTCCTTGGCACAATACAAATAAAGACTTTTGGGAATAAAATGATAACGCCTTACAGTTGGGTTTAGTTGTAAGCCCATACCAATGTGGGCTTTGAGTCAAGGCCCATTAGAGAAAATTGTTAAAATGATTCTTTCTTCTTCAAGGAAAGGAACCAGGTTGAGTCTAGTAAAAAAAGGTTAATCTCTCACCACGTAAATCATTAATGTTTGAATCAAAGTTGGGAGAGCTATCCAGAGTGTCTTCAAAATTATTGTCTCCAATAAAATAATGTATATGCTTAGCAAAAATCGTTTGAGGACATCATATTAAAATATGACTCATAAGGGGGTTCAATGCCGCTCACTTCAAGCAATAATATGCTTACTCTTTAATTTTTTTTTTAAAAAAAGAATCATTGTTGAAAAAGCACATGCTAATTATTCATTAATAAAATTCTCGTAAGTATAAGTAGAAGGCAATAAATCTGGCAAAAAAAGGAAATAAAACAGCATCTTTTTGAGATACAAGTCATATTTTTACCACCTAAATAAATGTCTGTCGGCGAATTTTCTTTTTGCTCCAAAATCGTGGAGAAATGAATGAACTAGGAATATTCTCTGGAAAATAAAATAGCAATTGTTCAATTGCTATTTTATTTCCCTTTTTGAGCGAAATATCACAAAAGTATTTAATTTGAAAGCTGAAATTAAAGGGGGGGTTTTTTTTTTTATTCCACTTCATATGTAAACGAAAATGATGGACGAATCATTCACTTTAAGAGTGCACTTAAGTTGGTGGTCGATGGGGACTTGGACAAATGTGTTTAATTTGACATTAGCTAGTGAAGAGATGGAATATATTAGTTAACACTTTTGCTCTCCTACACATAAATTAATTATGTGTGTTTGTATTTTAAGCATGCTAGTTTTCGTTAAAGACTGAATTTCTCAACTTGTTCTCTGTAACATTATTTAACAATATATAGTAGAGATGTGAATTAGAACTGTGATCTACTTTAAAATTTGAATGCCCCTAAACTATATATGTATGTAGGGTTGGTGATAAGGTTTTGCCTTTAAATTTTGATTGGGAAATTAAGGGTCAGCTAGATCTATATATAACTGATGAACCTATGTAGCTTTAAAAGGTTCGTTTTACGGACTAAGTACTTTAAATGTGTGTTCAGTTCAATATAGGAATACAACGTATTTGGGGTCTTCGCATATATTAATGTATCAATCAATATTATCCAAAAATCCTCTATGAAGAGTTTTTTAATCAATCAGCAATCAATTATGGCTTGTGACTAATAACCTATTAATCCTCTAGATAAGAAGCCATTTAATGAGCCCCCACTTGTTAATTAGCATTTATTGTTGATATTTTCAATATTTTAACTCTCATTTGCAAAATAATGTGAAGTATGTTTGATTATTTAATGTTAAATACCGTCAAGACCATGGTAAAGCCAAACACAAATGAAAAGTTGGCTTATAGTGAAAATCATACATTAACTTAATTTGTATAGGAACAC
>QFDD01001988.1:0-17094 GCA_006871305.1 Vachellia collinsii | reverse complement strand
AGAAAGAAAAGTGAGCTCCATAGTTTTGTAGGATCCACATGTGTAAAGCGGGATTTATTGTTTTATTTTTTAGTTATTTTTCTCTAATTTTATCAAGTTGAAATACTTCAAAGGATTTGGAATCCATTTCTACTCTTAAAATTTGATTTGTGCATGAATACTCTAAATCTGACGAATAATTTCAATATATTAACTTTTCTTTACTACTTGAGCAATAATAAAGTGCTCTCCCATTAAGTGGGATCGACTATATGGATTATACGACACGATTATTTAATGGTATGCATTCTTTAAATATGTTTGAACACACGTCAAATAATGTCCTACTATTTTCTTTTTAATAGATGTCATCCAACTGTTTTATATATGTTTATTATGAAACTTATCTTTTATTATATGACTACACATCTATTTAAGTATCCCTTAGTTACCTCCACTTTATTTCATGTTATCTTTTTAAAATCCAACAAAATACGTATTACAATATAGCATTGTCGGTCTTATAGTAGTGTGCACAATGAAATTTCCCTTATATCTTATTAGGTAATTTTCGATCACAAATACCTCTGGTAGTTTTTCTCTATTTTAAACCACCTAGCTTGAATATATCATTAATATCTCCATTAATTTCATCATTTTTTTGTGTGATTGATCCCTAATATAAAAATTTGTCACTTGTGGGATGATTTGATCTCCCAATTTAACTTCCAAATAACTTCTAACCCATCTCTTATTAAAATTGCATTGCATATATTCTGTTTTACTCCAGCCTATGAAAAAACCCTTTGACTCTAAGGTTTGTTTTCATAACTCAAGTTTAGAGGTAATTTATTCTTGGGTTAAGGGTCAAAAATGCCCATGGACTATTTCGAAATGTGCAGCTGGCACCAAACATTATTGTTAAAGGCAAAAGTACCGATAAACTTTTAAAAATGAAGCAAAAATGCATGCTTCGTCAAATGAGAAAAACGGTGGTTACTTTTAAATTTTGTAGGTCCCATACGATTATTTTAAATGATTATTCAATAAAAAAACCCTTCCACTCTCTCCTCGTACCGACCCCACTATTCCCCACTACCTCTTCTTCTCTCACTCTTATTAAAGCAATCCACTATAAATAGTAATATTTTGCCTTGACTTTTTTCCATTATAAAAGGCCCCATCTGCCAAATCCTTCATTCCCATCACACCAATTACAACACACCGTATTACTGAGTTGTCCTCAACCAAATACGAACCTTCTTCTTCCTCCTTCTCTCTTTCTCTGTGTGTGTCTCATCTCTCTCATCGTCTTTGTTTCCTAATACTCCCCACTGCACATAATAATGAGGCTCACTATGAGACCTCAAAAAATCCCTCTCCCTTTAGCCACAACCTCTTCTTCTTCCTCCCTCTCTCTCTCTCTCATCATCTTCTTTGTCTCTGTCATCTTCTTCATGGTCTAAGTTCGAGTTCAAACAAGAGAAGCTTCAGAAGAGGTGGATAGAGTACCAAGGATACAATGACTAGGAAGGGATGCTAGACCTATTGGACAAGAATCTTCGATTAGAGATTATTTGGTGCGAGCATTTTGTGGAGGTAGCATATAAATCCTTCGAGGTCAATCCTTCATCTTCCTCCTACGCTTCTTGTAAATACCCAAAGAACAGGCTCTTCCATGGCTATGGCTTGCCCTATACATGGTACAAGGTTAGCAAACACCTATGTGCAACCTCAAGCATCCAGCTAGCTCGTTGGGTCAAAAAAGCACCAAGTTGAGTTGTTACTTTCAAGACCATACAAAACCCAATAGCAGACAATGTTCCAACCAAGTCCAAATCACAAAAGTTTGATAGCACTAGGCCCAAGCATTAGTCACACTCATTTATTGTACAGCATAGCCCTAGTAGATGATTCTAGAGTTTCTCCTACTCTATATATACATTGTCGGCATTAGCATTGTAGATGACAAGAACAATGCAATGAATTCAATGTCAATAATAGTATTGTTTATTTCAAAAGTCTTCATTCCACCTTTGAACGTTAGAATGATATCAAAGCAATAATTGTCAGCAATGACTGATCCTCCTTGAATGTCTCTCTCTTCTTCCTCAGCCACCATAGACTCCAACACTCCACCCACAGTCCCCACCTATCCCTCAAATGTCTCTAATTTCCTTTTTGTCAAAGTTACTCCTCATAACTATCTCATTTGGAAGGCAAAAATGCTTCCTTACCTTTATCGACAATAATTCTTCTGCTACATCGATGGCTCACATCCTCTACCTTCTCAAAAACTCATTGATGGAACTCCCAATCCAACCTATATCAAATGGTTTGAACAAGACCAACTTGTCCTCTCCCTTCTTATTTCCACTCTCTCTGAAAAATTAATTGCTCAGGTCATGAAACACAAGAGCTCTAGGGCAATGTGGTATGCTCTAGAAACAATGTTTTCTCACCAATCTCAAGCTCAGTATCTCCAACTTTATCAACAGCTCACTAACCTCAAAAATGGAGTTGAGTTAGTGTCTAAATACTACCAACGAGTTCAACATCTAGCCAACTCCCTTGCTACTACTGGTAACCCAGTGTCTGATACATACTTCAATATTTATCTTCTGAAGGGTCTTGGTTCAGATTTTGACTCCATTGTCACCTCCTTTACTACTCGCTAAGAAGCCCTTACAACTGAAGGACTTTTAAGCCACCTCTTGACTTATAAAGCTAGACAAACACAATCTCTCAGACCTACCCTTCCTCAAATCACTTCTAACACTGCCTCTTCATCTAGTCTTTTACCAACACCCACCAGGGGTCGAGATGGTCACCTTCTGTTGGTCCCCGCTAAAGAGGTGGTTGGTTTTTCTCCCCTCATCAAGGGGTTACTATTCTACTCTCCACACACTCCTCTTTGCCCACTTTGTGAAACCCCAGGTCATACTATTCTTCATTGTTATCATCGCTTTGATCCTAACTTCCTACCTCCCAGCTCTATTTTCTCCAACTACTCTATTTTTCCTGCTTTAGTTGAAGATGATTTATGGTATCTTGACACGGGGGCCACTAATCACATGACTGCCTCTTTATCTAATCTTAATTTACAGGCTAATCTTTATGATGGCCAGGACTCTGTTCATATCGGTGATGGTTCCCCCTAGCTATTCAGCACTCTGGCTGAGGACAACTCCAATCTTCTAATGGCAACTACCTTCTCACTCAACTTCTTCATGTTCCTTATATCACTAAAAATTTATTCTCCGTCTCCCAATTTTGTCATGATAATAATCTTTATTTTGAATTTCATGCCTATCATTTTTTTGTGAAGGACATTTGCACTAACCAGGTCTTCCTTCCTAGTCCAAGCCACAATAAGCTATACCCCATTCAAAGTCTTCGTTTTGTGTCTCCACCCATCATGCTTATTTTGATGCTCGCACATCTTTCACCTAGTGGCACAATCGATTGGGTCATCCGGCTCTTCGTACTGTCCAGCATGTTATTTCCGCTCACTCACCACCATTCACCACTACCATTGTTTCTTCTCAGTGCTCTACTTTCCGTATTTCCAAAAGTCATCGTCTCCCATCACTATGCTCTTTACATCGTTCCACTACTCTTTTAGAATTAATATTTTGTGATGTATGGGGTCCCTCCCTACTAGTGTCTGTTGATGGCTATAGGTACTATGTCAGCTTTGTAGATGATTTTTCAAGATATATATGGTTATTCCCACTTAAAACCAAGAATGAAGTTATTTCTACTTATCTCACCTTCAAGTCTCTTGTTGAAAATTTACTAAATCACAAAATCAAATCCTTCCAATCAGACTGGGGTGGAGAATTCTGTCCTTTAAAAAATTTGTTTGCTACCCTTGGCATCCACCATCATTTGACATGCCCTAACACTCACACTCAAAATGGCACTGTTGAATGTAGACTCCGTACCATTGTTGAAACTGGACTCAGACTTTTATCTCACTCCCACACACCTCAAATATACTGGACTTATGCTTTCTCTACAACTATCTATCTCCTCAATCGCTTGCCCACCACCACTCTACATAATTCTAGCCCATTTCAAACTCTCTTCAAGCAACCACCCAACTATAATTTTTAAAGGTTTTTGGGTCAGCATGTTGGCCCAATTTGCATTCCTACACAAAACACAAATTGGAGGCCCGATCAACCCTTTGTGTCTTCCTTAGCTATAGCCCAAATCACATAGGCTGCCTATGTTTAAATTCATCTATTGGGCGATTATACACATCTCAGGATGTTATCGTTGATGAGACCCAATTTCCTTTTTCCACTCTTCTATCCTCTCCTTCCACCAGCACTCAATCTATCCTCTTACCCATTAACATCAGCCCACTACCAAGCCCGCCTCATCTCTCTCCACACTCTACACCTCACCCACCCAATTCATCCACCCACTCTCATTGACTCCATTCTCTCTTCCCCATGTGACCATGTTTCACTAAACCCCTCCAGCCCCATAACATCCTCACCTAACTCCTTTACCTCTTCATCACCTAACACTACTTTCCCCCCCCACCGACTTCTTTGCACCCTATGGTCACACACTCCAAATCCCACATATCTAGACCTAAAACTTTTACAAACGAAACTATTCCATGGCCTCCTCCACACGCCCTTACTGCCACCTCTATTCTCTCTGTTCCCTCTTCCATTTCTGAAGATTTAAGATCTCCCTCCTAGAGGGCAGCCATGACAGAAGAGTTCTAAGCTTTACTCAATAATTAAACTTGGACTCTGGTTCCTCGTTCACCCACACAAAATATCATTGGTGCAAATGGATTTTTCACCTGAAATATACAACTACTTGTCACATTGATCATTACAAAGCTTGCATGGTTGCAAAAGGTTTTCACCAACAAGCTGGTTTAGATTTTTCTGAGACCTTCTCTCCTGTTGTTAAGCCTATTACAGTGAGACTTCTTCTATCCATTGCAATTTCACGGGATGGACAATGCATCAAATTGATATTCAGAATGCCTTTCTTTATGGGCATCTTGAGGATGATGTTTTTATGTCTCAACCCCCAGGATTTGTACATCCTAACTATCCTAACTATGTATGTAAGCTTCATCATTCTCTTTATGGTCTCAAAAAAGCCCTAAGGGCCTAGTTCTCTTGTCTCAGTTCTATCTCATCCAATTTGGTTTTCATGCCTCAAAATCAAATCCTTTACTTTTCATTTTTACATCCTCTCACTGTCAAATATATGTGCTTATCTATGTTGATGATATAATCATAACTTCCTCCTCTACTAGTGTTGTTTCTAATTTAATTTCTCAATTGAGTGAACACTTCCCTATTAAGGATCTAGGAAATCTGTCTTACTTTATCAGTATTGAGGTTTATCCAGTCTTTGATGGTATTATCCTCTCCCAACATAAATATATTATTGACCTTCTCACATGAACCAACATGCTTCATGCTCACCCTATGTCTTCTCTCATGGCAATAAATAGCAAGCTCACTAATGTTGGACCCAATTTTTTTTTATCTTACCTTATATCGAAGTGTTGTGGGTAGTCCTCAATATCTGTCTTTCACTCGTCCAAATCTCTCCTTTGTTGTCAATCATGTTTGTCAATTCATGCATGACCCCAAAGAACATCATTGGATTGCTGTTAAATGCATTTTGCATTATCTCTGTAGTACCTATGACTTTGGCCTTCATATTCTTCGGTCACCCCAGCTTCAACTTTTCTCCATTGCCTCTAATCTGTTACCAACAAGTTTTGAAGGATTTTCTGATACTGATTGGGGTGGTTGTCCTATTTATTCTTGTTCCACAGCTGGTTTTGTTGTCTTTTTTGGGCCTAATGTCATCTCATGGAGCTCCAAGAAATAACCCACTGTCTCCCACTCAAGCACTGAGGCTAAATACAGATCCCTTGCTAATGCCACCAATGAACTCATCTAGATCCAACATTTACTTGATGAACTACACATTTCTCTTCCAGAAGCACCTACACTCTATTGCGATAACTTGGGAGCCACTTACTTAGCTGTCAATCCTATCTTCCATTCCTGAGCTAAAGACATAGCATTGGATTATCATTTTGTTCGTGAACAGGTTGCTGCTAAATTGCTGAAAGTATCAATTGTCTCCTCACAAAACCAGATTGTTGATATTCTTACAAATCCTTTTGTCACAAACCGATTCCTCTGGCTACGATCGAGCCTCAATGTCCAGTCCTTACCATTGGGTTCGCAGGGGGATGTTAAGACCATACGAAACCCAACAGCAGACAATGTCCCAACCAAGCCCAAATCACAAAAGTCTAATAGCACTAGGCCCAAGTATTAGTCACACTCATTTATTGTACAACATAGCCCTAGTAGATGATTCTAGAGTTTCTCCTGCTCTATATATACATTGTTGACATTAGCATTGTAGATGACAAGAACAATGCAATGAATTGAATGCCAGTAATAATATTGTTTATATCAAAAGTCTTCACTCCACCTTTGATCATTAGAAGTTACACGGTCCAGTTATATCGGCTACGTACTTGTTTCATGGAAGATTTTGGGGAAGCTAAAGGTGCCGTGAGGAAGAGAGAGAGAGAGAGAGAGAGCTTTTTCCCCTAATATCATTTAAAAATATAAGGCTGTGGGGCCCACTTAGCATAAAGTATCGGTCGTTTGTCTCATTTGACAGAGTTGGTATTTTTGCTTCATTTTTAAGAGTTTATGAGCATTTTTGCCCCCCAACAATAGTGTTTGGTGCCAGTGCACATTTCGAAATAGTCCATTGATATTTTTGCCCCTTAACCTTTTATTCTTTTGATTTGTTTAAAAGAACTATATTATCAATAATAAGTATTCACTTAAGGATTTCTTCTTTAATAAGCTTATTTAGAACATCTATAACTAAGTTAAATATATAAAGGCTTACATATTATCATTGATATATATATATATATATCAATCCTTATAGAAAAGTCTTTTGTTTCCCTTCAAGGTGTTCTAAATTCCCCTCGTACATATTTTGTTTGACCTTGATATATGCAATACACATATCTTTAATATTGTTAAAACCACATAAACCCGTTTTACATTTTAAAAATTTAAAAAAATTTAAGGATTTTTAATTTATTGAGCTTTTTGGTACAGTAATTTGTTTAGTTCTGTCAAATTACAAAAGCATCTCTTTTATTTTTGAAATTTGCCCATCGCTCCTTTTGAAAATGTAAAATAAATTACAGAGACTTGAGTTCCAAAATTACCCATTATTTATCCATCTCACATTCTTAATTAGAGGGGATTAATTAATTTGTCAATATAATTTTGTTAATAGAATTGTGTAATTGAACCTTTATTTCATAGGAAACTTACATGTATATGAAGCTTAACTTAAGATTCTATTTTTTTGTTTATCCATAGGTATACGATGGGCTTGATAATGAGCAAAGGTCACAGTCGGGTACCAATCTATTCTGGGAATCCAACAAATATGGTTGGCCTTATTTTGGTAAGTTATTGCCAGACGATTATATTTTGTTTTGTATTTTCGAAATTCTTTTGTGGAATTTAAGACAATCATTTCGATGCCAAAAAAAGAAGAATAAAAAAAATACCCTTGTTCCATTATAATCTAAGTTAATATATAATTACTGTTTATTTCTTTTTTATAATAATTATTGTTTATTTCTTGATGTAGGCAAAGAACTTGATATTCTGTCGTCCTGAAGATGAAACTCCTATTAAATATCTCACCATCAGAAGAATTCCAAGGTACGCAATTGCTTCTTCATTTTCTACTAATGATGCTGATGTATTTTGTCCTTGATCTTGTTCATAATTTCATGCTGATCAATTGCCCAATAATTCTAAATGCCAAGATTACTAGACAAACTTGATCTAATCCAAAATATATAATATTATATTTGACCCTTAATATAAGAGTTGATTGACTTGTTTTTAAAAATTAAAGAAGTTAAATTTATTACTTAAAAGTGTTTATATTTATTTTTTTTGTCTAAACTAATTTGTTTAACTTATAAACAATATATAATCTAATGATACACATAAAGAAATACTTTTAAATAGTGTATTTAATTTCTTTAATTACTCTAAGAAAATCAGCTAAATATTATATAAAAGACTGAAGATAGTAAATCAAAATAAACTAAATAAAATATCATAAAATAAACATGTCTCGGTTGCATCAAGTGGATAGGACTCATTATTCCTTAAAAAAGTCGATAGTTCAAATTTTATGAATGAAAATTAAAGAGACAATGTTGAAAATGGAAAACCTCTGATTTCCTACCTTCATATCTTGAACCAAAATGTATCAGAAGAATCATTTATACATATATCATTGGGACTTTAACTTTAGTTACATACTTACACGTAGCAAATAACATTTATGAAGCGTAAGGGAGGGATTGGGTGGGGGGGGGGGTTTTGAGTGCAGAGCAAAAACGATTTTTTTTTTTTTTTTTTGGTTTTGGTTTTCTGTGCATGGTCTATCTTGATGACCATCCATGTGGACATGTAGGCTTACAAAATGAAAAATCATTGCAAGGTATGAAGAAAAAAATATAATCACTACAAAATTCAAATAACAAGTTAGAGGCACGAAATTATATTTGTACTTGCATTAGAACTTATTGCATGTTGCTAATTCGCTGTGTACTTTGATAGTTGTATTCCTTATTATTTGCACTTTTTTTAAAAACAAGTTCAAATTTAATTAGTCAATAGTATTCCCTCTCACCCTAAATGTAGAAGTTAAGTTAAATAGTTAAAAGATTTTCTTATGGTTCTAATCTAATGCACGATTTTAATATATTTGTCTTTTAAATTTATAATTCTTTTATCAAATTATCCCTATTGATTAAATATATTAAAGGGGTTTTCATATTGATATAGTGTTAAATGCAAATAATCAAATGGGGTATTGTAATGGAACCGACAAATCTTTTGCAAATAACAAACTAGAATAATTTCATTAATCACAACAAATTAATTATCTAACTTTTTGGCTATCAAAATTAATTATCTAACCTTATATGTAGGATTATAGAAAGTGATAAATACCAAGTAATTGTACTTAAAAAATAATACACACACACACACACAAAAATTTGACTAACTTTGAAATACTTGCATGTCGATCTGTTATAACCGCTATCTATGGATATTGGTCCGTTTCTTTTAGACCAACTATGCTCTATCAATTTTTATCATAATATCACATGTTGCTCTTAATTATATCATTAATAATTAATGATTAATTACTTTACATGAATGTGTATAAACAGAGTGGGTGAAGATTGGCCACTATATGATATACTAACTCTATTTCAGAAGGGTCATAGCCACATGGCCGTTGTCGTTAAAAGCAAAAAGGACACCACAAGAACTACTTCCATTGATACACAAGGCAAGAATCTATTTGAATTCAATATGAGGCCTTGAGATTGTTTCTTAACCGTTTGTTTGCAACTTATTAATTGCGAGATATTTTCAATTCCCCTTTGTTTTGGATGGAGAGAAAATTAGAGATAAAAAGAATACTACATGGAAAAACTCCTGCAAACAATAAAAAAAATGTTTTTACTGTTTTTAGAAGTTTTCCTTCTATTGCCTCCCCCTATTTTTCTCTCATTTTTCCCTCCTTCTAGCCTTTAACTATCCATCTTCTGAGTTGCAAATGGACGTTTGGGATCCGATGAGCTTTTACCAACTCTTACTGAATTTACCTTTTACTCAATCAAAATTCATTCTGATCAGATGCATAAGTATACTTTTGGTTCTCTGATTTCATACAATGTTTTAGTTTGGTCCATTAATTTTATGCATTATGTTTTCAGTCCTATATCTTTATACTGTTTAGTCTCTAATGGTATATTTTGTGCCAATCACTCTCTCTCTCTCTCTTGAAAATTAAACTCGATTAATACGTAATCATTTGAGAATTTTTTTCGTTAATTAACATTTCAATGGCAATATCTTTTGTTAATCGTGTTAGTGTTAGGGGAACAAAAACACTTTACAAGATTGAGAGGACAAAATGAAACTTTACGCAATGTTAAAGAGACTAAAGTATACTTTCACGCTTCTTTGTTTTTCGAATGAAACCCTAAGTTAACTCTATCATATGGGACTAAAGGTTGTGAAATTGTGGTACTTGATGTAGGAGTTGGTCCTTCAATTGAGAAGGGGGATTATGTAAGCATCTCCACAGATTGGAATTCACTTGAAACAGAATATTATAGCGCAACACTGAAGAACATAATGAAGGACAATGATGGTGGTGGTGGTTCAGATCCACCACATAATAAATTAAAACAAATCCATGAAACTGATTCACTAGAGAATTTTGATTCTCTTCAAAGTGGCAATGAGCAAGCTATTGGAATCATAACTTTGGAAGATATTATGGAGGAGCTTCTTCAGGTTTTTATAACACACACACACAGGGTTAAGGGGCAAAAATGCTTATGAGCTTTTATCGAAAGTATTTCTAGCACCATATGATTTTTGGATGTTCAAAAATATTTATAAACATTTAAATATAACTTAATATTGTTACTTTTTGTAATGGGACTCATGTTAATTTTGCATATACACATGTAACGATATTATGTCATATTTATGTTCAAGATATTTTTACACTTTCGAAAAGTATATGATGATATACGCACTTTTAATAAAATTTCATTGGTATTGTTGCACATTTATCCATTACAAATGCTTCGTACATAATGGTTGGTCTATGCCTTGTTAATTTCAAGATGACTCGTTTTTTTTTTTTTGGCCAAATGATGACTCATGCTTAATGTGCCTCTTTTTTGTTTGTGAAGGGAGATATATTGGATGAAACTGATCTATATGTTGACGTCCACCAAAAGTGAGTATTCTTTTGTTGACTCCTATAAGCTTGCATGCTTTTATATGTACTTATTTTAATATTTGATATTGTGATCTATTCAGTATTAGGATCAATCTAAACCATTCAAGAAGGGTATCAACATCATCATCGAGAAGGCCTTCAACTTCTCATAGACAATGGAAGGTTTCGAACTCCTCATCTCGAATTTCTTTCTTTAGTATTCCTTCAGATATTTTAGCCATTTCTCCACCAAGACGAAGCTCTGGATGCTTTCCCTAGAGATCATTTGAAGGTAGCTCTCTTAGCAAAGATGTTTCTTATGCTTCAACGGCCAAAACCCGCTTCTACTATGATCAACATGCTATTGGTTGGGTTAATTCTATATTAACTGCTACTATTTCTTTATTTTTTATTATTAGTTTGTTAGTATAGCTTCAACTCTTGAAAAGTGAAACTGATGAATCTATGATGTTGAGTGTAATCAATTTACATGCAGGCAAGAAAGTTGAAAAGAAATATTATTTACACAAAACATTTGTTAATCGAAGAGTGAATTAATTATAATTTTTGGCATGCCCTAGACCAAAACAAACTAAACAGAAAATTTAGAGGGAAACTTAATTATGATCACTTTCTCATAATGTTATATAATAAAATTATTTTAAGGAGTTCCGTATTAAGCAAGGGAACAGGGGCAGACCAGAATTTTTGGGGAAAGACACGTACACAAGCACACTCGCTCCCTCTGGTCCGTATCGAAATATAGGGGTTTTCAAGAAATTTTTTTTTATCTAAAATATAAGTTAGATAGAGATTATTATTAATGACCGTATTTCTATTTTATTCCTACTTATTATTGATGGTATATATTGGATCTCAAGTAAGAGGGAAAATGTGAGACAGATTTAAATAGGGGAAAGTTGAATTTTTGTTCATTTTAAAATAGATTTAATGAATTAACCGATCTTAATGCCTTGGTTTCGGTGCAGTTGAAAATGAATTTATATTTCCCACCGAAGGGAATATATTATGTTATCTCAATTTTTATTTTTAATTTTAAAATTTTATTATATATGTGAGTTATTATTCAAAATGTTTCCTGAGTTTTGATGTACATCATTTAAACTTTCATATTATTTATTTTCATCAAGGAAGTAACTTTTATGATAAATAATTTCTTTTCATAAATTAAAGGATAAAATCAAGGAATATGTACAAATGTATCTTCTATCCTTGAAGATGCATATCTTTCATAATTATTAATATCATAGTACAAAAAACCGAACCGAACGGTTCAGGCAAAAAACTGGCAAATCGACCATCTATCCGGTTTGGGGTGGAATGGTGAATCGGCAACCAGTCAAATCGGTTATAACCCGGGTTGGCCGGTTCACTTTAGAAAATACCTTTTCAAAGCTAAAAACACCGCAAAAAATGGAATTAGAGTGGGAAGATATGATTAATTAATTTTAAAAATAAATATAGTAATAAAACTAGCCTTTAATTCTCTATTTTCCATTTAAGCAAATTTAGTCATGAGAAAATAAGATGAAATTAATTCATTTTATCTCAATTTTTTTTATCATTTATATTTAATTAAACACTAAAAATTTAAAATATGTGTAAAATAAAATAATATTCTAAGTTTTACCTATTAATTTTTATAAAATAAAATATAATCTACTAAATTCTATATTTTAATATAGCCGGTTTGACTCTGGATTGACTCCGGTCTGACCTATTAACCCTTGAACCACTGTCTTATCCAGTTCGATGTTCGGTTCAGTTTTTTGAATCTTAATTAATACACTCAATCAATTAACCTAAAATTGAAGAAGGTATCCGGCTTTAATTCTTTGTTTCATGTGATTTACCGACAGGTATCATAAGCGTGGAAGATATTTGTTTTGATTTATCTGATAAAACTTATTTCGAGAATATTATACAACACATCATCGATGTTCATGATATATGGCAGTAAATCACATGAAATAATTTGTTGGGAAGAATATTTAATATGTAAAATTTGATCAGGTAAGATTTTAGAGTCTTTCCTTTTAATATGACTAGAATCAGACAATTTTATATAATCAACATGAATCTCAAGGCTATGGATATTCTCATCTTTATCATTAAAATTAGAACTTGAGTAGGGAGGGTTTAACATTCTCAATATAATCATGCATGCTTATAACTAACATTACTGCTAGCGAATTCAAGCGTATTATCATCACACATACGAAAGGAGGTAGCACGAGTAACACTTTCATCGAGGATACTACTACTAGGTGCAACATTTTTAAACAATTGAGATGATTCAGCGACAATTTCCTCATCATCACATGCTTTATTAACTGAAGTAGTAATAATTAAAGAAGGATCCACTTCTTCAAGCATATATAGGATGTACATTATCAACGGAAGAAGAAGACTCATATGACAATTGCTCTTGTTTCACCTTCTCAACTGCTATGGATGTAGTCATTAGAGTGTAGGCCGTGATCCAAATCATTATGTTGAACAATTAAATGGTCGAATATGTCATCACATTCTCTAACATCATTGTTTATTAATTTTAATAATCATATTCATTAGTTGGTCAAGTTTATCTTCTATGCTTTGTTACGGTGGGAGGGGTGGTTCATAAGGATGAGGGTCATATGGTGGCTCATTTGGAGGCTTATAAAGTGGAGGTTCATAATAGGGTCTATGTGGTTGAAAGGCAGGTTCATGGTATGGTTCATGTTGTGGCCGGTTCATCCAACTTGTGTTGTAGCCATTGGAGTAGGGAGTCCTCATATAACTACTTTGATTAGCTTGGAAACATTGTGAAGTTCTCCATTAAAAAGACTTTCCTTCCTATGCACTCATAATTCTAACGGCATAAAAAATTATTTTGTGATCAGTAGGAATGTATTGCCCACATAAATGAAATCGTATTCAGAAAAAGTAGGAGAGGGCAGAATTACAAGGATAAAACTTATAATTATTGTTATACCAAGCCATGAGAATGTAATTTAAAATGAATATACTCGACCAAATAATCATAAAATGAAAAATAAAAAGAATCCAAACTCAAACATTTGAATTTGGCAAAAAAAAAAAACACTCAAGCCTAATAGATAAAGCTACTTGTTATAGATTGAGAGAAAGAACATAGAGGAAGAGATGAGAGAACAAGAGGGAGAAGAAGTGAAGGAAGAAGTTGCAGAGAGAGAGAGAGAAGAGCAAACGTAGAGAAGAGAGAAAAGAGAGGAAGAGGAATCATTGTATATTATGCAGTCTGTAATACCTTATATTTATAGGCAAGAATTTACAACATCAGGGTAAAACACTATTAAAATTTACATGAGGTAATAAGTGGATACAAAAGATAATTGGAGATAATGGAAGACATGGACATCCACATAATAATATTCATAACACTCCCCCTTGGATGTCCATAACTAAACGTATGCCTCATTAAAAACCTTTCTAGGAAAACTCAGTGGGACAAAACCTAGACAAGGGAAAAAGAGTACAACGTTTATAGATACACATTCTAATGCTGCCTCATTAAAAACCTCTCTAGGAAAACCCAGTGGGACAAAACCTAGATAAGGAAAAAAGAGTACAGCGTGTATCGTCTCCCTCTCTTAACAACATTACTCAATATCTCTGAGTTTGTAAAGTCAGATGTTTGAAGCATGAAGTGACTGGGTGAACAAACCTGCTAAATTTTCACTGAAATAGATTTATACACCTGTAGGATAATAATTTCAACTTCTTTTCGAGGGTCATAAGTGAAGAGAAATTTTGGTGAAATAAGTTTTACGCTATAACCCTTGATATAGTTGTACCTCAAATATAACGAAAAATACATTTCCCTCTATTTAAATGTATTAGTGATGTTGAAGAACTGTATCTTGCTAATAGATTTAAGGACAAATGATATGTGGGGGCATGTCAAATCAACAAGATATATTAGTGCCATAATAGCACTTAATTATGGTACTGCCAAACCAAATAGTTCTTCATCCCCTTTTTCGTTATTTCCTCAATGTTTAAAAGGGTTTCTATCAACTTGCAGAGATCTCACGATCATTTGAGTTCATAATGGATTTATCTATGGAAAATTGCTATACGACACTCATTTCAAAAATCTCTATGCAGACAATCATTTACCTTTTGTAACTCTTCAGGAGTTCTAATGATATTGATATCATCAATATATATAACGATTATGGCAAACATATTTTCATAAAATCATACAAAGACTTGTTTAACTAAATTTAATACTGTTCTCAAGAATTTGCATTTAATGCTTCTGGCATATTGAGTCCTTCAGGGATTTCACATAAATATTACTCTCAAGTATGCCATTAGATGAGCAATCATGATTGGATGACATCTATGAGGGGCAAGTCAAACACTTTACTTATTACTAGCTAATCAAATAACGAAAGGTATTCAAATCCACTACTGGTGGATACATTTCTTCACAACATATACCAAATCTTTGTAAATGGCATTATGTTATATGATGTGCCATATATCTTATCATTTTTCCCTTTTCATTTCTTTCATACAAAGACCCATTTTGCATTTAACTCGCTTTACATATATAAGTGTAAGGACTACAGGCCTTAAAA
Organism: Vachellia collinsii; assembly: GCA_006871305.1. NCBI lineage: Eukaryota > Viridiplantae > Streptophyta > Magnoliopsida > Fabales > Fabaceae > Vachellia > Vachellia collinsii. The sequence goes on along the minus strand of QFDD01001988.1, from coordinate 1,603 downwards.
CTTTTCGTTTTTCAATAACAGTAATTATGCATTAATGTCTTACATCCATATGGCCAATCATTGTTTATTGGCACTCAACAATGGATACTGGCTCATGATCCTCATCATTATTCATTACATCATATGCTATTTTATAAGCAAAGATGTCGTCAACGTCGACTTCGTTTCGTTTCCATCGGATTTCATAATTTATCGAGATCTCATTATTTTCAAATGTGTTAGGTACCTGAGTCTCTTTTGAGACTACAACATTTTCTTCTGGAGAAAATAACCCTTTAGGAGTTAGCTCTTCTGGAGCAATCAAGTATTTTTCATCGTCCTCAACTTGACCATCTATATTCTTGGCTCCTTTTTCTTTTTCGAGGATTTTTATCTTTTAAATCGATGGGCTTTTTACGCTTCAAGCATGCTTTATATTCTTTCATAATAGATTGTCCTTCAGGGACATTGATTCATATTGGAGCATTAGTAGCTGGGATATGTGACTTTATCACTTTCTCTAGATTGATAAATGCTTCGGGCATTTAATTAGCTAAATTCTGTGAATGAATTATCTTTTGAATTTTCAGTGCACATTATTTTAGTATGAGGATCAAAAGTGAGCCAACGATAATTCATTCCAACTAATCTCTTTACCCAACTGCTTATTTTCTCCCCCTGATGCTGGGAAAAGTAATTTATCAAATGACACTTGACAAATCATGTCATAAAATTCATAACCAGCATATATTCACATTCTACTTTGAAGACCCATTTTGGTCTGTTGTAGTTTTACATGCACATATACTACACACCCAAAAGTCATCAAATAGAAAATATTGGGTTCTTGATAAAAAAAACTCTTGCAAGGGGAAAAACCTTTCAATAATTTGTTGGCATCATGCGACTTAACATTGCTGTATGCAAAATGGCTAGTCCCTAAGCAGAATATAAGAGATTATATCTCATATGTAACAGGTTGCAACCATTTAATCAATCATTTTGCTAGTCCATTTTATGTATGAATTACAATTTATTCAACATCAATTTCAAGGGATAAGCAATCCTCATTAAGGCTAACGAAGTAAATTCATTAACACTATTAAAGCATAGTTTCTTGATTGGATAATCAGGGTAATATGCTCTTAACCTTATTCATTGAGTAAAGAATCTTGCAAACTCCAGGTTGCAATAAGATTATGAACAAACATAAGACCATTTAGCTGATGCATCAATTAAAACCATATGGTAACTAAATGGTCCACTATGTGGTTTTATCATCCCACAAATATCTCCCTGTATCCTTTTTTAGGAATGTGATATACTCACATTACATTTTACTTTGAGAAGGCTTAATAATATGTTTTCCCTTGGAACATACAGTAAATGAGAAATCGTGGTATTTGTTTACACTTTAGGATATTCCAGCATGAATTCTCAATCATTTCTCGCATCACAATTGAACGGCGATGGTCTAACCGATCATGCCAAACATTAAATTCATTGATAAACTTCTGGTTTATCTTATCAAGCTTCTGGCTTGTATTACTTAACCTCTAGTTTATATTAGTAAACTTCTGGTTTACCTTGTCAAACTGCTGGTTTGCATTATTTAACTTATAGT
>QFDD01001987.1:0-19805 GCA_006871305.1 Vachellia collinsii | reverse complement strand
TCCGTCGGTGCTGATATCTCTGACTTAGCATCTACATCATGAAGTTTTTGAGCTTACGATGATGAGATTATTTACTAATTAAATGGGTGTATATACATAAACAAACAAACACACACACACACACACACACGTATATATGCATAATACACTATTCGGTTAGTTTTCCTCAAAAAATATTGTGTTTCACTTGTCATACGCATGATCTTTTGTGGGGTCGTTTATTAATATGGTGATTAATTGGAGAACATGTAATGGAGCCATTTTGAGTTATTTGAAATTTGAGAGATATTCATTGATAACCAAATGAAATAAAAAAACTCTCCCTTAAATTACAGAAAAAATTGTTCTGGAAATTTAGTTTTTGAAAAAGCATTTTCTAGAAAATCACTTCCAAAAAAAGCTATTAGGAAAAAGTCCTTTCTACAAAATCACTTTTCGAAAGAGGTGGTTTATTTGAGCTTCAAACAAGGTTGCCCATTGTCAACTTGGAGTGCCCAACAACTTCTGTTTTACAATGCTACTTGAGTAGTTGACAACTATAGAAAAGCATTGTCCAAAAACAAAACAAAAGAAAAACTTTATGGAAAGGCATATTTCTGAAAATCATTTCTTGGAAAAGCACTTTCTGGAAAAGCCTATTTTTTAAAAGCACTTTTTAAAAAATCACTTTCTTAAAAAAGTACTTCCTGAAAAAGCACTTTATTGGAAAAGTGCTTTTCTAAAAAGCACTTTTCTGAAAAGCACTTTTTTCAAAATCACTTTCTTGATAAAGTGCTTTTTTTAAAAGCACTTTTTTCAAAATCACTTTCTTGAAAAAGTGCTTTTCTAAAAAGCACTTTTTCCAAAATCACTTTATTGAAAAAGCACTTTTTTAAAATCACTTTCTTGCAAAAGCACTTTTTTCAAAATCACTTTCTTGCAAAAGCACTTTTCTGAGAAGCACTTTTTTCAAAATCACTTTCTTGCAAAAGCACTTTTCTGAAAAGCATTTTTTTCAAAATCACTTTCTTGAAAAAGTGCTTTTCTGAAAAGCACTTTTTTCAAAATCACTTTCTTGAAAAAGTGCTTTTCTCAAAAGCACTTTTTTCAGAATCACTTTCTTGCAAAAATACTTTTCTGACAAGCATTTTTTTCAAAATCACTTTCTTGCAAAAGTACTTTTCTGACAAGCATTTTTTTCAAAATCACTTTTTTGAAAAATGACTTCCTGAAAAAGCACTTTTGTAGAAAATCATTTCTTGGAAAAGCACTTTCTGGAAAAGCCTATTTTTTAAAAGCATTTTTTCAAAAATCACTTTCTTAAAAAAGTACTTCCTGAAAAAGCACTTTATTAGAAAAGTACTTTTCTAAAAAGCACTTTTTGGAAAAACACTTTTCTGAAAATTACTTTCTTGAAAAAGAACTTTTCTCAAAAGCATTTTTTTAAAAAAGTACTTCCTGAAAAATCACTTTTATATAAATATAATTTATTGGAAAAGTACTTTTCCGAAAAGCACTTTTTTTAAAATCACTTTCTTGAAAAAATACTTTCTAAAAATCACTTTCTGAATGATAACATCTTCTTTCTTTATTTTTTGAAGAAGCATTTTCTAAAAAATCACTTCCCAAAAAAGCGTGTTAGGAAAAAGTCCTTTCTGCAAAATCACTTTTCAAAAGAGGTGGTTTATTTGAGCTTCAGACAAGGTTGCCCATTGTGGACTTTATGAAAAAAAGCATATGTCTGAAAATCATTTTTGTAAAAGCACTTTTTGGAAAAACCCATTTGTGAAAAGCACTTTTTCAAAAAGCACTTTCTTAGAAAAGTAATTCCTTAAAAAACACTTTCATAGAAAAGTACTTTATTGGAAAAGTACTTTGTGTTAAAAACACTTTATTGGAAAAACACTTTTTTGAAAAATCACTTTCTTGTAAAAGCACTTTCTGAAAAAGCTCTTTTTTGAAAATTACTTTCTTGCAAAGTACTTTCTGAAAAATCAATTTTTTGCAAAATACTTTTTGAAAATGCCCTTTTTTAAAATCACTTTCTTGAAAAAGTATTTTCTAAAAAGCACTTTCTGAATGCCAACTTCTTCTTTCTCATTGCAGATAGATGTTGTTTATCTAAGTTCTAAGTTACACATAAGGCCACCTACGAGTCTCCTTTTTTAGTTGCAACTTGAACATTTGACAAAGCACTTTCCAAAAAAAAAACTTTAGAAGAAAGCACGTTCCAAAAGAAGTATCTTACCAAAAAAAACCTTTTCAGAAAACTAACATTAATCATTAACATTTTTTTTTATTATTAAAGGGCAATATTGATCCCTTTTTTAATATTTTCAGGACAAAATTAAACTTTCGCTTTATATTTTACTCCATCAAATCTGAAATGCCATGACATATAATGTAGTTAAAAAGGTGCTGCAGGAAATGTACCAGAAGCAGCTGCTAGTTTATTTCTGAATAATGTATGAGATTTTGTGCTGATTGAGATTTATTATGTTCTTGTGTGACTTCAACCATACTCAATTTTCCCTGTAATTAAATTGAAGTGAATTGAAGAGTCATATTTAATTTGCAAATATTATTGCACTACTTGTGAAAATGTCAACTTGAAAATGTCATTTCAACTTGAATTGAAGACTGTTTACTGTTTCTCTTCTTTTTCCTTTTAAATCAAATATGTCAATGGTTCTTATGATTATGAGGATGGCTTCTATTTGTTAGATAAAGAGATTTTGCAGCATGAATCTTCAAAAAACAGTGCAAATGATTCACCTCGGAGGCTTTTCTATCTTACACTTCCTCCTTCAGTATATCCATTTGTTTTACAAGATGATCAAGGCTTGTTGCATGAATAAATGTGAGATATTTTTAAAATCTCTGGTTTTAATATGTGATTTTTACATATGTTTGCAAATGATTTTGAAAGGACCGCCAGCTAGGGACATGAAGCAAATTCTTTTGTTCTAGCTTAATTAAAATGGAGATACATTACTTGTTTGCTCCCTGAGATTTTTTTTTTGACAACACCAAACTTAAAATGAAGCTACTTTCATGTCCCATATGGCTTCTTCTAGTCTATAGTTTCTGCTCTTCAAGCAACACAACACTTTCTGATATGAACGTATCAGATTTTCCTAATTTATGTTGCATGCCGATTACTTGTGACATTGCTCTTATTGTTGGCTATATCTATTTCTTTTTCTTAGCCTATGGGTGGACACGTATAATTGTTTAGAAGCCTTTTGGTAATTGCAGAGCAACTGAGTGTTCAGATTGGAGAGTTGTTTGATAAACCTCAGATTTACCATATTGACCATTACTTAGGAAAGGGACTGGTGCAAAATATGGTAATCAATAGAGTGATTATATACTGGCTGACTTGTTTGTTTCATGAACTCTTCCTAATTCATCCTCATTTGATTTCTTTGATAGTTAGTACTTTGATTTGTGAATCTCTTTTTCATGCCTCTCTGGAACTAAAACAACATTGATAATGTACAGGTGAGAATCCTTGTCTTATTGAACTTTCAACATCGTGTTAGTTTCACAAAACTTGCTTTGAATTAAGGCTTATATGCCTTGAGTTTTTCTCATGCCTGTGTTTCATATCTTGTCGACTAATTAATTTACCCCATCGTCAAGCATTAATATGTCACCGTTTTAAACATGAATATTTAACTTCGGTACTGTGGCAGATAGTTTTCAGGGGGAACTTTGGAACTGAAGGTTGTGGTGGTTATTTTAACCAGTATAGGTACGTGCGGTTAAATTGCTTTTACCTATCATTTTGAACATCTTGTCAAATACCAAGTCTACTTTAGTCCCTGTACTGTGAGGGAAAAGTTACATTTTGTATTGCTAAACGTATTTTTCCTTTTGTTATTGTCTCAACTGGCATTTCCTCCCTCGCGCATTGCACGAGAACAATACAATGCATTGATAAAATTACAAAGATAATAGTAAATTACAGAAACAATAGAGTTAATGTTTAAATTTATTCTAAAATTTTTCTCTTAAAATATGCTCAAAAAAATTGGGCATAATTACTATATTGCTAATTATCAATAAAGACAATAGTAAAATTCACCTATAAAGATAATGTTACTTTAAGGGTAATTGCTCAACAATAATTAAGATGTAAAAATCATAGGAATATTACTCTTCATAATTTGTGGTGATAATATTATCTTCATCAGTATATTGTTATATTGCAATCCTTATCCCTCCATAACCTTAACATCATTAGTGTGCATGAAAAATGGTGAAGATAAGCTAATGTTTCTTAGACAAGTATAGCTTTCCAATAAAGATATACATGTTCCAAAGAGCCAATACATGTTAATTATGTCAAAATTACAAATTTTATTGCAAATATTTCCCTAAACTAATACTGCTCAGATTAGATTATTCAATTCTAAATGAATATTTTAAAGGGTTACAATATATAAATTCAATATTTCTGCTTGTTTTGGGGTGTATATGTTAGCAAACCTTTGTCCAACATCTAAGATAATTTGCTAAGAGCATGATAGTTGATAGATATAAACTTAAAATCATTTTTTGTTATAAAAGCAATCTCATTCACATTTACTAAAAGTATGGATGACCCCAATTTAACTTCATAATCTAGATGACCCGATTCCTTCATATTTGATGTCCATAATAAGAGTTAAAGAGTTGCTATTATTACTGAGCGTATTTTGCTGCATCAATATTCCATTTGAGTGCTAAAATTGAAATCTGGAAAAGTGTAGTAAGGGGAATGAGTGAATATCAAACAGAAAAAAAAACAACTAAAAGAAACGGCAAAAGCAAAGAAAACAATAATAGAAAAGCCAAAACAAACATTGAAAAAGGAGAGAAGAAAAAAAGGGGAAGAAAATGATGGTGGAGGAGTATTTGATGTCATTGTACTATTATGCTCTTAAATATCTAGTGGTGCATGCTACTCGTCTTACTCTCATTCACTTCAATTTTCATGACAATAATTCATATAATGAAAGCTCAGGGACATGACCAAAATTATCCTCATCCTCGGTGACATGAGCATAATTTTTTTTAAAAGAAATTTTATGAATCCCTAACATACAGGAGCTTCCTACCAAGTAAAATCCACACAGAAATACTGATATTCAAGAAGCTAAACTAAAGGCAGATACAAGTCTATCCAACCCAGCATTTGGCACAGCCCAAGCCTTTAGAAATTTGAAAATGTGAAAAAAGGACAAAAAGTCTACAAATGAAAATCCAGAACATATTCAATCGTAAAAATAGAATGCTTTGTGGATGGAAGGAAACCTTGAGCTTTTTTGCAGGTCCAGGCTCAAAATGTAAATTTATGATATCAAAATCTGAAGTTGACACATGAAGAAAGAATATGGCAACTGCTACTGCAATATTAAAGGGACCTACCGCTGTATATGTTCCATAAGTAACACTTTAAGAAGTCAACACACACCATGCAATCCTCAACAGACAATTTTGATCAACACATTGTGAAGGATGGCAGTGAGGTACAGTTGACATCTTCCTCTCTAGCATTGAAAGTAGAGAGTGCAATGGAAGAGAATCAATAACTTTCTGTTAAGGCAAAGATAAGATCGATAACAAAGAAAATGAACCTTGCTTGGCAAGTGGCAAACACCAAGCACCAAGCTAAATTCACCAACAACTTGCCGGAAGATGACAAAACTGTGAGATGAGAAAAGAAGAAATTCTAATATGTCTTACAAAAACAAATTCCCAACTACTATTTTTTTAAAAAAATTAAATCTGAACCTTCAAGATCTAAACGATCCAAATTTAATTAGTTCTCCCTACTAAGCTTTTAAAACTTACCAGGGTAACTAATCCCATGGGACAAGGCTGCGTTGTTGTGCTTGTGCGATGGACACATCGAATTGTTATTTAATGATTCAGCGTACAATAATTTCAAACTCCCCGAAAACCTTGGAACCATTTCCGCATTAAACAAACCTTCCCCCTCAAAATTTGAGATCCCTTGGGGATGAGGCCCACCATCACGCCATCCTCACTTTGCTATGTGACCAGCATCTCCCAAAAACAGGGTAAATTCTTGTCAAAGATTACAATTAAGAGAGTAATCATCTTTGAAGTATTATCTTGCGTTAAATATAAGCTTTAAATCTAGTAAAAATTTGAAATTTGATTTGTCAAACTGTGAGGGATTAACCTCTTTAATTTTTTTTTGCTAACAATTAACCTCATTTGTTAGACCTAACTCTTATTGCTAGTCTTTTTTCATACAAAAAAAATATAGGTGAGTTTGATTTTGGGGTTCACCAGACCAGACTCCAGGTTTAGAGGAAGCCCTTACAAAATACTTATAGATCATCCACTAACAAAGCTCTCACATCGATTGTATAATTTGAATTCATAACTTTGTAGGCAGTGAGTCCATTTTTTCCATCTTGTTGCTAGTTACAGAGGTATTTATAGATCATTCACCAACATGACTCTCACATCTATGACAGGACTTAAGTTAATTTGTATCAGTTGGACCAATCTTTGTTGGTTAGTTCTTTATACAGTTTTTTTTTGTTGCCCACCCGGTTTAAAAGAGTTTTGCCTTGACTATATCTGAGTCCGACCCACATGACATACTTCACTGTGGTGGGTAAATCTCTCAATGAAAATTTCTGTATACATTCGAGACTTTTGGATCCAAGCCGTTTACTTGGATCAACACCATATTTTATACAGTTGAACTAAGTAGTTTCTGTATCAGCTGTACGTCTAGGCCCAAAGTATGGCCTATAACTGACGTATTCTACAGTTGTCTTCTAGTCTTTAAGCATCCCCAGTGGACGTATGTAAGCTCAGTTTAAGAGTGGTCATTTTATGCTCATACAGGGTAACGGGTCAAGAAAATGAACTTGGAGAATAAACCTATTAGTATTACTACGTAGCCATGCGAAGGCTACTATGCAATGGAGGTAAAAAATTACGGGAATGGGAGAATAATCCTCATTTTCTTCCATTAGGATGCTGCTGTAGCTCAAGTCTTGGGCATCGAGTTAAACTTCACAGTTTAACCCCAAGTCTCATTGCCGAGCTTGCTAAATACGAAACTAGTGCTGAATTTGAGCTATTTGAGGCCTCTCGATTATTCAAATCTGGCACTAAACTAGATGCCTGCGCTCTGGTTCACCTGCTTCGAGCAACCGCTAACCTTGGTTATGGCCCACTTGGACACCAGCTCCACAGCCATGTTTTGCGATCGGGGTATTTTTCCAATGCCAGTGTCTCCGCCGCGCTTGTCAGATTTTACGTGGGAATGCAATCACTTGGTGATGCCCACAAATTGTTCGATGAAATTCCTCAACCAAATGTGGTTTCTTGGAACACTTTGATCTCTGGGTACGCGCATTCCGGGCAGTTTCGTAAAGCCTTGTCTGTTTTGCTTCAGCTGGAAAAATCTGACACTTTTGCCGATGGGTTCTCGTTTACGTCGGGTTTAGCTGCTTGCGGCCACCTGAGTTTCTTGAAGCTAGGTAGGTCAATTCATTCCAAAGTTTTGAAACTTGGGTTGGTTCAAGATACAGTTGCTGCCAATTGCTTGCTTGATACGTACGGCAAATGCGAGTGTGTTGAAGAGGCCGTTCGAGTGTTCTCGGAGATAGCTAACAAGGACGTCATTTCTTGGAATTCAGTAATAGCAGCAAGTGCTAGTAACGGGAAAATTGAACAAGCATTCCATTTTTTGAACCTCATGCCTAACCCTGACACTATTTCATACAATGGACTTATAAACGGCATAGCTCAGGTGGGGAATATGGAAGATGCAATTCAGATTCTATCCACCATGCCAAATCCAAATTCTTCATCGTGGAATTCTATAATCACAGGATATGTGAATAGGAATCAATCTCCAGCAGCCTTGGATGTGTTCAGTAAAATGCACTCAAGAAACACAGAGATGAACGAGTTCACATTTTCCATCATTTTAAATGGGATTGCTTCTCTATCAGCCTTAACCTGGGGAATGCTGATTCATTGTTTCACAATCAAGTATGGTCTAGATAAATCTGTAGTTGTTGGTAGTTCATTAATCGACATGTACTCAAAATGTGGGCAGGTTAAAGATGCTGAATCAATTTTCGAATCCCTATCTCGTAGAAATCTGGTAAGCTGGAACGCGGTGATCTCTGGCTATGCTCGTAGTGGTGATTCTGTGAGAGTTATCCAACTTTTTGAGCAGCTCAAAACGAAGAGAGATACAAAACCTGATGGTATCACATTTCTTAACCTGTTTTTTGCATGTTCCCACAATCAAATACCTCTTGAGGTTGCAACTAAGTACTTCAAATCTATGATAAGCGATTATGGAATAGCACCGACCAGTGAGCATTGTTGTTCGATAATTAGGCTGATGGGACAAAAAGGGGAGTTGTGGAGAGCTGAAAGTATGATACATGAACTTGGGTTTGCGACATGTGGATTGGTTTGGAGGGCTTTGCTTGGTGCTTGTGAAATTGACGGAGATTTAAAAGTGGCAGAGGTTGCGGCTGCTAATTTGATGAAGTTGGAGGGCGATGAAGATTATGTGTACGTGATTATGTCTAATCTCTATGCATCTTGTCGAAGATGGGAAGACGTTAGTGTAATTAGGGGCATCATGAGGAAGAAAAGAGTGAGAAAAGATGCAGGTTCTAGTTGGATACAAGTAGATAACTTTGTCCCATGTGCTTCCGCTGCTGGAATAAAATAATTCACTCGGTTATTCTATGGATAAGATAATATGACGCCTGTCTTCAAGTGAAAAAACAAAGCCTTTCTCGTCTATATATTATTTTACATGTTAAGGTCTTTTTCTTTCAAAAAAAAAAAACTCAAATATGATATCTCCCACTAAATTAGAGAGTTAAATGCATGATGAGCGTTTGTAAAAATATATCATAAATTATTCAATAAATATAACAAATATATCAATCAGCGTGCCTCTTTTTCAGCCTACAAAACAGGCCACCGCGTCCGGGAATTCGGTTCTGAACATCTATTATATGTTCACTTGCGCTCGGTAGAAGGACGAAGTTGACGGGAAACACATTTTTTTTAGACCACTGGCTTACGACAGGTTGCTAATCGATGAAGAGGTTATATGTATTTGGCCTTTAGACTTGGGCTAAATAGATTTGCTCACGAAAACATATATGCCTTATGATGAACTTGACAAGTTCAGTGTTTGATTTGTATAAATCATGGTTTGCACCCAAATTAAAGGAAAGGGATAATCTGATTCTGATAACAGGAAGATCACATTTAAAAATGTTACAATTGTGCCACTGCTACCAAAGAGACATTGGGAGGCCAGAGAGCATCAATTCATGGCTCGTCAATTTGATTTGACATATTATTAAGCAGGCACTTTAAACTGTCAAGAAAATCATTAAATGAAAGAAGGGAAACCATAACAAAAGTATTTGTACTTTTCTTAATTTTTAATTTGATACATGTGTGCTTTTTCTTTTAAATAAATATCTTAAGTTTACTTTATTAACACAATTAACCCCAATAACTTTAATCTACTAACACCGTAAGCCTGTATAAGAATTAAAAGTGTTAACAAAGCAAAATAAAAAATTTAATTCAAAGGAAAAAACACATAACTACCGAATTAAAAATTTATATTACAGTTTTCCCATTAAAGAAGCGTACCTACGTTTAGGCGTTTAGAATTTCTAACTATTTGATTAATTTGAGAAAGGGTATAAAAATTAATTTGCAATGCCCCCTTTTCGGTGATCAGACGATTGGTCATACATAGATCAACCTCTCATGTTACAGCAGCTAAAGGAATGGAGAACAGGAAATCAATACGATGGAGGGAATTGGAAAGCAAGTATAGTAATGAATGGAGATAGGTGCAGATACTCTGAAGTTTTAGTTAGTAATTATGCATGACAAAATTTCAAAAAAATGAGGAGACCAAGTACTATTCGTCATTATACGAATTTATGAGCTTGAAAGAATCACAGTATAGCTGCTTGCTGGATCCCGGAAAACACCCAAGCCTAAAAAAGCCCTCAGATGCGTTAATTATGTAATCTCTCTCTTAGCAGGTCACCTTGGAACTGACAATCCAAGCTCTATAAGAAACAAATAAAACAAGGCTCAATCAGTAATATGCCCGATCACAAAAGCCTACAAATTCTAATTGTAAATGAAGTAAAGAATGACGAACCACATCTGCAAGCAAGAAAAATTCTTACAACATATGTTTGAAAAAAAAAAAAAAAAAATCCTACAATGTATACACTTACAGTGCTTCCGAATACAAAAAAGAACTCTCAAGGTTAATGTGTCATCTCAACATTATAACCAGCATTCATATACATTGTGCACTCTCGTAACTTTGCTTCAGAATACATGTAAAGGGCTAAACACTTAAAGCACAACTTATGAGATCGATATTATCTATGGTTGTCCAAACAGTTTGAGGTCAAACGTAGAAACGTACAAAGATAAATCCCACCTTCAAAAGAGCATGCATGTCTCACGTCCCATCAATTCCATCTGGCCAAAGTAGCAGTTAGGTTATCATATTATGCTTATTTATTATAAAAGTATGTTGTAAATTTAATGCAAAATATTTGCATCCACATCTGGTTGGCTGTCCTATGTCCAAAAGTAACTCATCAAAATTCAACACCCAACCCACTTATAATTCCAGTTTTCCTATTCGCCACTGTAAGGCTTTTAACTTGTATCTTTCCCTAATGAATCCCGGACACAAGTACCAAAATGAATCCTTGCTAGGATGGCAAGCCATCCTATCAAACAGAGCCAGACACACGATGGCGTTCTCCTCATATACCAATAGGAGAGAGTTTGAATTGCACAAATACAAAGTACAAATCACTGGTGATATCAATGCATCGTTTATTTGTTTCGACAAAAAGAAACATAAAGCATGGATCATCCCTACAAGTTATAGATGTGTTATTTGTTAAGAGTAAGAAGATTTATAAAGATTGGCCTGTAACAGAATCACGTCTCCAGTGGACGCTATTTACATAAGGTCCACCGTAAATTATTTTGTGGATTTTTAAGCAACCCAGGCCACAATACACAAAACGATTAGGAAGTACCATAGTGATTAATGCAGTGAGGCACTGAAACCAACATAGGCCACTCATAGAGAGTTCATCCAATCTTTCAATGATAGTCTAATTTCTGCTCATACAGAGGGAAATGCAGCAGTGTTGGGACTTTTAAAACCAGACAAAATTCCCAAAAGAAAAACACCATACCATACTACTAAGGATGAATTCAAGAAACGGCCGCAGATGGAAAATCACTGTGCTTTGTGAGGAAGGAAAGAAAATAATCTATGAATTACGAGACGGTACATGCTTAACAGCTTTAGACAATAATAATTTATATCGCTCTTGGTTTTTCCCTCTTTTTGTTTCTCTCATTAAGGTTAAAGCCACTATTCCTATAGGAACTTCATATAGAACTCCAATGAACACTAGAAGCTTCTTGGAGAACTTTCTGATGATAACAAAAATTATAGCTCTGTTCTAATACTGCTGAAGAGTGTGAAATGCTAAAACATCATTTTTATTCATACTTGATAATGAAGCAGTAGGCCATAATTGGTAGGTCCCGCAGATTCCCAATTAACTATGTGCCTGCAGGAACCAAATTTTTCAGTTAGTTGGCATTTAAACTCCCAATTAAAGCACTTTCATTCCGTATTTGCAGACTTCAAATGGTTCCACAAAACCCCACTACCCATGGCCGTGACCCTATTAAAGGTTCTGGTGCAAATCATACTATGTGGCTCTGTCCGTCCAACTCTTAAGTTCTATATACCAGTTTATTTGGTATTACCAGCAACAGATCTCAAGTTAATCAAACTCCAATTAAATAGTGCCAGTATAGAAGTCATTATTGCAAGGGTTAATTATATTCCTCAAGTAAATTGCAAACAAATCGGTAAGAATAACTAACATGAGTTAAAACACAATAAGGAAGTCACAACAAAGGCTTCAAAAATTTCCCTCTTCATTTCAAAAGTTCTACAAGTTCATCCAATTGAAAGCATATTGAATACAATTCAGATGCGAATAACAAACATGTGCAAAAGGAACATCAATATAAGAAGCAAGGAAGCTACTCACAATTGCTAATAATTTTGAAAAAGAAAGTATTAGAGGCCGGGAGAGGTGCAGCAGAGTGTACCCTGAGAAAGAGCTCGGCAACTCCTGGAAGTTATGCTCAGGCACGAAGTCATTCTTGCCGCTGCAACCGCACTGTGTAGTGGCAACATTGACTGAAGGCAACCCAGCTCCGGCGCAATCTTGCTGCAGAAAAATCAAGGAAAATAACCAAAAAGAAGAATACAAGGCTTATATTTATTTCGAATCAGAAGTTTGAAGGAGAGAGATGTTAAAACCTAGTCAAGGAGGATCTGCGTAAAGTAGAAGTGGTTGATTTGATGGGAATAGCTGGAATGGTGGCTCGTTTGGATGAAGGAGTACGAAGATTTGATTTAATAGCAGATTTTACTGATGCAACAAATGTCCTTTGGGCAATTCTGCTGCAGCCTGAAGCCATCGGCGAGTGAAAGGTGATATGGAAATCAAAAGGTTTCCTCGACTTCCAGGTGAAATGCTGCGGGAAAGAAAGGGTTTAGGGCTTAGGGGGGTGTTGGCGGCACAGCTCCCTCAAAACGGCGCCGTGCTGTGCATTCATATCTCTTTCTCACCCTTGTTTTTGGGCCAAACATTCTTTTTCCCTGTTCAAAAGGCCCGAATGATGGACTGGGTTTTGGGCTTTCATAGCCTGTTGTGGTAGTGTCAATTAAAGATGCTGACCTTTTCACAAATTAAAAAAAAGATGGGTTTTTTTTGTGAAGAAGGATGATGACCTTTTCACACACTCACAGTATTTTAAATAAAATTGACTCTAATAAAAAGATATATATACATAACAAAAAAGTAAAGAGCATGAAAAGATGAAGACATGTTCACTAAGAGGATATAGCAACTCATTTAAATTGTTATGTATAAAGAGAGAGGAGGAGGGGTATACCAACAAATGTTATCCCTACTTTAGGAGATTTTGACCACTTAACCATTATGAGAAACGTAATTCGATTATGTTAGAGTAGAAAACACGTTTTGCTAAGCTACCTAAAATAGATCTGACAATTAAATAAAAATATAAAAATAAATGCAAAAGTCACAATCACCCTCAGTCCTTAAGTTAAGGCTTAATCCATGTTAGGATATGATTCTTTTTTCTTTCTTTTTTTTTTTTTTAAATGACATTATGACTTGTAATCTGGCCTTGTGGGAAAACAGCGATTGGCGGAAGTTCTCAAACCTTTTTCCCCCCTTCCCCTCCACTCACAAGAAACGGGGTTGGATTTCGTGGGAAATGCATCACCAAACAGAAAGAGATACCTTGTTTCCTTCCAGCGCTCGTGCCACGCACATATTCCTCTTTCACATTCTCCACGCCTTTTCGAGCCCTTCGCTTTTCCATGTTCCCTTCTCATGTGTCTACCGTCTAGTCGAGTCCATCAACCATCTTGTCCCAAGTCCAGATTTTTTTTTTTTTTTTTTAAAACAACACTATTCATCCCCCCCAAGTTTCTCCTCAACTTTAAAATGTAGCTCAACACCTTTTTCCTTTTCTCTTATGTCACTCACGATTCCATAAACGAACCGTATCAATTATCATCCATGTTTTGTGATAGTAAGATGAGATTTTATTATAAACTCAGTCATGTATATTTTAATATGTTTTCTCTTCAATTGTTGAATTATTCTACGATACATACACTTATCAAAGAATAGGTGAACTGGGACAGGACCCCGGTGGGAGGGGGGGGGAATTTAAGTAGACAAAAGTATTATGATCAATCCCAGAGCCAAAGAAACTGTCCATTTGGTGAAAGCAGTTTGCGACTCAATGGCGAGATTGGAGGAACTTTCAGACTGGAGCAAAGTACCGAATGCGAAGTTAGGGTTTGACCCATACAGAGCCTGAACTCCCTCCACGTCATCAATCTTCAATTCTACCTTCTTCGTCCTTGGCTTCAGGCTCGGGTACATGACGGCCCCTTTAACGGAAGAGTGAGCCAGGCCAAGTATATGTCCTATCTCATGCGTAACCACGGATTCCAAATCGACGGCCACCCTTGACTTATCGCGCTCGAAATCGACGGACCACGTTTCGGCTGCGTCCAAGTGGAATCTCCCATTTTCTGGGCAAAACGCATGTGCTAAAACCCCAAGCACCCCATCAAACGGCTCTCCGTCACCGTGATTCCTGTGGTAGAACCCAATCCGAATATCGGCCGATTCGTATCGAGTCGTCTCCTGAAATTTCACCGGAATCACCGATGCCCAGCGGGAAAAGGAACGTTCAAAAACCGTCCGAATTTCCGATATGCTGAGCCTTTCAATTAAGTTGTAAGGGGAAAAGGCATACGTGAGAGTCATCGGAGAACCTCGAACCCACTGTGGCTTACCGTTAAAGAAAGAGAAGTGGTGGGCTGAATGGATTGCATGCGACGAATCATCGGCCACGCCACATCTCGGCGTCATGATGGTTGATATGGTATGAGAGTCAAGTTTCCCGGTGACGGGCAAGCCCAGCCTCTTCTGGTAAAGCAAAAGAGCCGACTCGAACTGAGCATCAAAGGTATCGGTGAAATCCGACGAGGAGGTACCAACTCTAGGGAGATAGCCGAACTGGTGGAAGTAGTGCTTGAGCTCCGATATCCCTCTGATCTGGCTGCCTCTCTCCGCGTGTAGCAATCTAGAGAAATTGTGCCACGTGGCGTTATGACTGTGGGTTTCGGCAGTTATTACCGTTGCGGTTACGGGGATGGTTCTGGCGGGAAAGCAAGGGCGGGAAAGCAAAAGGGAGACCAAGGAGAAGAAGAAGAAAAAGCAACGGCAACTGAAATTCTGGAACATAACGTTAATTGTTTGCTATCGGTGAAGCCCGATCGGCGTTGGGAAAGAAGTTGTTGTTGTGGGGAGAGTTAAAGAAGTGATCTTATCATGGATCGGCGCAATTATAATCACTAATTGGAATTATCATGATTGTGGGATTGAAAAAAATTATACGCAAAAAAGAACTTGTCTTTGGCATAATGGAAGCCAAATATAAGATGTCAAAGCTAAGAAGATTCTATCTTTTTTATTGGGGATTCTGACCTTTGAAGTGTGATGGCGGGTAACCTATTTGGTCTGTTTCCAACCTTCCTTTCATGGGCAGATATTAGGGTTCTGGTTTCTGATGAAAGAAAACTGCAAACAAAAGGCAAACGTACGTGTTCTGGGTTCCAAGTGCGTATGTCAATTGAGATACGAGTTCGTTTGTTAAGGATTAGTTGACTTGCCCCTGTTCTGGCCGTCGAAGCTCGTGGGGATTGAAGTTTTTGTTCTGACCCTTTTGACATAAAAGAAAATGATTGGATATGGAAGACCATGATAATATTTACTCACTACCCCCTCTTTAACATAACAATTCGATAATTAATTTTGATAGACTAAAGAGAGTTAATTATAGTAATTATTTGTAATAACTGAAGTTGATTTTATTAAAATATCATCTTTCATTGTGATTACCATTTGATGAAATCTCTCATTGCATTAGTCAACAAGGATATTTAGAAAAAAAATTACAAATTATCGTATATGTGATTAAATTGAATCTCAAATTAAATTTTATATTAAATATTATATATGGTAAAATGCTACATTTGCTTCAAGTATATACTAATATATCTAAATATTTCAGAATGTGTATAATCTAAAATATGATATTTAATTTCTTTAATCTTTGAGAAAAAAAGTTAATTGTGACTTGTATTAAAGGTTAGATGTGGGTAATATAGTTAGATAACAGTGTACATGTCTGTGTCAAAGAAAGTGGCAATCAATGCGCGTTTGTATTTCCTAATATTCTCTGATTTAAAGAGATCAGAAAATTGCTGGGCCGTTCAAATAAGCAACCGTATTTGAATGTTCATCCATGAAAAAGGCAATCCCGGCTGAGTGAACCACGGCTCAATTAGGCGGACAAACTTGTTGTTGCGGCTTGTCCCCTATCACATAATATACGCATCATGTACAGCCATTGATTATAACTGATCCAATTTCCATAGCAAGGAAAAGACCTGTGAAAGGAACAGGCTTCAACCTATACGCAATACTAATTAATGACTACCGGCCGTATAACATAAGGTAAGATGATCGGATGACACGAGCAACGATGCACACAAGACGGGTTAGTTCTATTTACAGAAGTCTGCGCGCGCGCTTGTAACTAACACGGAAGCTCTAGTCTGAAAAAGATGAGTGGTATAGTGAAGGATCATGGCCTCTTTGGTAGAGCAGAGTACTTTTAAAAGGGTGTGTAAGCATTAGGACTTATTTTTCCAGTGTAAGTGTAAGGATGGTCTTAGGGTCTAATTAAACTAAAGCTTGTTGGATTTCGCTTTCAATACGCAGTAAGACTTGGAATATGTGGACGAGGGATTTGGGAAGTTCCACTATGCCTTTATGAATGATTTGATTTTCTCTCACGCACACTGCAGATTCAGGGTCCTGCACTTGCTCTCTTTCCTCGGGGTTGCTTTCCATGTCCCAGAATTTTATTTTATTTTATTTTTGGGTTGCTGTTGGGACGAATCAGGGAGCTTTAAAGCCCCACGTGGAATAAAATTAAAGAAAAGAGAAATGCAAAATAAAGAGGTTGAAGGAAATCACAAATGAGACGGCGAAGCAGATGAGAAATTGCGAGCACTGTGGATTATCTGTTAACTGTTTCTTTCACCTTTTGATGGATGGGAAGCCTTGGAGGTCTACCTACGGTGGGTGGGATACGAGGGCTGACCACTTTCTCATCCTCTGGTCAACGCACACAAGATTTTATCTCTTCTGCTGAAAAGCTGGATTATGCCAACATGTTAAATTTAATTTAATTTAATTTGTGTTTAAATATCGGGATCAAGTGATTTGTTGTTCATTAGTACACATACAGTCAGGTCCCTTCCTCGTTATGAACCTTCGATCTTTTTAAGAAAACAGATTTTAGATTATGAACTCAACTTTTTGTCCTGGCCCTCTTCATAATTTACAAACTCGTGAAAGTGAATAACAAAAAAAAAAAGGGCATAAACAACAGTACGTGTGTTTAACTAGTAAAACGAAAAATAGATGGTGCACCAGTATTGATGGGGCAGGAATCTTTCTGATGAATTGGTGGGATATCGAAGAAGAAGCGATGATTTGGAAATCCATGAAGCTATAATGTGTTAAATTTCAACCGTATGATTATGGTTGTGTGTGATGGGAATTGGAATGTGCTCCTTTTCAGGATATTTAACCATGATGATTGTTCCATAAAGAGGAGGAGATGATTGTGAAAACTCCTTTAAAATTAGATTAAAGTATACATTTAATTATTTAAAGTTATATTAAATTTTATTTCAGTTCCCTAAATTTAAAAAAAAAATGCACTTTTAATAATTTATTATTAATATCGTTAGTTTTACTTAATAGAAAATATTAATTCAATCACTATTTTACAATTAAATGATTTCAAAATATACTTAAATATTGATTTTTTTATATTTTAAAGTTTAATAATATTTTATCAGTATTTAACTGCATAATCACATTTAAATTTGTTGATTTATTATTTTCCGTCAAGTAAAACTAATGGCTTTAAAAATAAATGACTAAAAGTATACTTTTTAAATTTAAGGGATTAAACTGACAGATGACGTAAACTTAAAGGAATAAATGTATATTTTGGGTTCAGAATTATAATTTTATGTTTTTTACTATTAACCTTTTAATATAAAACATGATGTGTTTTTTAAAAAATGAGTATTCATAATGTCTATTTTATATTCTTATTTTAAAAAAATATATTTATTTCTATGTTCTTATTTAGACAACTTAATAGCTAAAAAAACAAAAAAAACAACAACATGATGAATATGCAAAACTTTTCTTTAGGAAACATTATTACAAAGTCTCAAGGGGATAGGGAGAAATGAAATTATAAAAAAAATCATACAATAAATAAATAAGTAATATATAATGATAAATTTTAATGTATAAAATAAAAATATTATGCTGCCTATTTTTCCTGAAACTTTTTGGCGAGCGACTGTAGTCATGCCTTGAAAACTGATTGTCACATGGCAACAGATGACTTATGCACCATATGTGGGATGGAGTCAGAGGACATAGACCATGTTCTTCGACGATGTCACCTCGCATCCTCCTGCTGGGAAATAGTAATCTCAGCGCATTGCTATCCTCGCTTTATAGCTTTGCATTTCAACACCTGGCTTCTCAATAACATCACTCCTCATCATGATCGTCCGTCTTGGCATATTTTCTTTGGAATTTTGTGTTGGAAGCTCTGGAATGCCCGTAACTGCACAATCTTCACTCAAGCTACCCCTCAGAATATTAGAATCATTAATGAGACTATTTCTTTGACTGAGTATACTGTTAGAGCACATGACTCTCTAAGACAATTAGCTTAGATTGAACCTCGTTGCTTTTTGTTTCCCTTCAGATCTGTTGTACTTTCTTTTTGAGTAATATACATACCTTCACTCAAAAAAAAAAAACTGATTGTGATGTTTCTTTTCCCTTTTGTTTTTTAAAATGTGATGGTCATGGATCTGGCCCTTCCTGTCCCAGAACCTCTAACATTTGGGGGCCCTATTTGAGGAGCCCATGCAAAAGAAAAGGCTGGATCAGGTGAGTTCTTTTTGTGATCCATGAATTGGAGTATTCGTTGGCAAAAACATGAAAAGTTTTTTTCACCAGCAAAAAAAGGGAATAAGAATTGGAGCATTCATTTCAGCATCCCAGCACAATAATTACCTGTATATGCAAGACTATAATAAGTGGCTGTTTAGATTAATTTATTTTAAGTGATTTTATAAAATTTTAAATAAATATATAAGATAAATTTTGTATTGACTTATATAAAATTATTTTTTTAAGTGTGTTTGGTAACATTAAACTATGGTTTTAAAAGTAGAGGAAATCAAATAAACACTCAATCAAAATCCTAATAGTTGTTAACTCTTTGTAGAGTCTCCTAAACACCATCTTTTTACTCACAATCTATTTTGGCAAGAAAATTATGATTTAGGAAAGTTTTTTTAATCCTTTTAGAAGTTGTTATCCAAAATTTATTCACTAAAAAAAAACCTCTTTTACCACTTTTTTTCTTCAAAAAAACTATTCTACAAAAAATAATACAAACAAAATATGATTGCCGGTTTAAAAAGGTACATACCAATATGATGATCTTATTTACTAATAATGAATCTCTGAAAATCTGGTTGGACCCCCAACTAATTAATGATGTTTGAGCATGCATTTAATTTGATTTGTTGCATTTTGAGTTTTCTGTATATCCAAAGAATTTTATTTTTTTCGTGGTGGATAAGTTCCATGTTATTACCTTACCTCAAAACTTCCAATTAAAGATGGGCATAAGTCAACTTGCAAGATAAGAGGTGGAGAGAGATATTAAAAAAAAAAACTTGTAAATAAACTATTTTCATTATATCAAAATTGTTACATTAAAAAAAAAAAGCAAATACCATTGTTGCGTTTCAATTTGAGCAATGCATGTCAATTAGTTCAGGCGGTTTTGTTTATAGTATTAAATTCTGGTTTTGTAAAATCAAAAGTCTTATATCTATGCGGTTTCGACATATAATTTCCAGCATGAATTTCAACATCTTAAATTTTCCCAATTTGCACTATTCATATTCTTTTCTTTTTTTTTTT
>QFDD01001986.1:0-16287 GCA_006871305.1 Vachellia collinsii | reverse complement strand
TGTAAAGTCATTTTTGTAAATTCTAATGTTGAGTTTATGGTATAGGGCAATCAAATGCAAGCAAGTGTTCTTAACAAGAAGCTTCATGACAAGTTTCAGGCTACTGCTATGGAAGGAGGCATATATTTCATTGCTAATTGATGCTACCGAAATTAATTATGCACAAGAAGTGTTCGAGTCGTGAAAATAATATACGATGAATCAAGGTCGATCCCATAGAGACTCAATTTAGTAGGTGAATAGGCACTAAAAATCTAATTTTTGTTTAAGTTTAGTGAATCAAAATACAATAATGAAAATATAAATTCAATTAAATTAAAATATTAATTCTAAAATGCTAGAAACTATTAATTGACACAAGCAACCTAGAGTGGCTAATCCCTTCTTTAAGTTTTAGAGCATGTTTTTACCCAAATAAATATATTTAAATTTTAATTTGTTAATCTAGAGTCTATATAGTTGTAGTATCTCCCGATCATCTACAAGAGGCATTAACTAGAATTAACTAGAATAAATATATAAAAATATTATTCTTTATATAATTATTCAAGAGGCATTAACTAGAATTATTTCACTCTAATTTGATTATGTGAGTCCCATAGGTATATTCCTATCCTAAAGGCAAATTAGAATAAATTCTAATATCACATTATTCAGTTTAAAGGTCCAACATAGATCCCTCTCCCAAGGTTAACCTAAATTCCCCACATTCATACTTAATGTTGATCAGGCATTAAGCAGACAATAGATTTAAACTGAATAAACACAATTAAAATTAAACACAGATAAATGGTTCAAACATGCTAAAATCCTTAAATCAGTTCATAGCTACTCTAGGTCTAAAAAGAAATAGCTACTCTAGGTCTAAAAAGAAATTAGCCACACATGGCTTTAAACAAACCCATAATATTAATATTCAGACCAAGAAAAGCATCAAAAGGAATAAAGAAAATAAAGTTTTTCCGTTTTAATTCCTCCCGATGGTCTCTATCTCCTATGCGTTGCTTTCTGCTCCTGGGTGCTTGTGTGCGCCGCGTCTTCGACTGATGCATGAATGGATGCGTATGTGTGCATTCTCCGTGCTTGTGTTCTCAATGGATGTGGATGTGCGTGAGTGGATATTAGAATGTGCTCCTCCTCTCTCCCTGGCTGTGCATCTTATATATATATAAGTATACTATTCCACTTGCCCATAACCGCAACTGTTCGTCTTTTCTTTTCCTTTTCTTTTAATATTTCTTTTTCTCTTCTTGATTTGTCAAGATCTTCTCTATCCATTGCTTCCTAAAAATAACAAAATAATAAAATAAATGGAAATAGAATAAAACAAAAATAAAAATTCCTAAAAATATTAAATTATTTTTATTATCAATTATGATTTAATAAATCTCTAAGATATGACACTATTTGATAGATTTGTTATTTTAAACTCATAATCTTTTAAAATTATACTGATAACTCTTCTATATATCAAAAATATATCTCCAATATATTAAAAATTTGAGAGTTATGACTAATTTTGTTGTGGCAAAAAATTCCAGTCAATATAGGGCAACAAATAACAAATTTAAGCTACTATTTACCCCCACAAACATACATAATGCTTGATGATGGACCAATACACTCCCATGCATATAATTTCTTCCCTATCTGTGATATATTGAAAACCACTAAAGATAACCACATTAATTATCTCATAGGTAAATGTAGACAATTATATATCAAAACATTTTCAATCTCTCTTCTGTCATCACTTCAACATTATACAATCACATACCATTGGTCACATCAATTTTTGCTAGCACGTATTTCATTATTGACTTTAATATTCAAACATATTATATATGCATATGTCATTGGGTATGTCAGATCTATTGGAACCTTAGAAGAGTATCGAAGAGAGAATGAGACCACCAAGCATAAGCTGCACATGGTTATAACAGATAATGGGTACTAATTTTGCACCATCTTTAATTTCTGTCATTGTTGCTTGTATTGATAAAGATCTTTGATAAACAAATACCTCATCATTGTGCTTACTTTTCCTTTTCGCTGATTTCATGAACACAGAGACAACGATGTTGAGTGCATCTTATTTGATGAGTGCTCTACAAACACTTATACTCTTTACATGCAAAATATGGATACTCCGGTTGTCATTGTGTTGAATCTTGCCAGAATTGGGTTCTCTGAGGATGGTATGTTGTGCCTTGCCCATGACAACTTTATGTAGCTATGTAATTGACTTAAAATGTTATGTCATCCATTACAGGAACGCCACATATCTGTAACTCTTATAAAGCTACTAGGGTATATTTCAACCTACATCTAAAGGAGGTCTACCAATTAATTGATAGGTTTGTTTTCTCAAGTTCCATCATTTTATTTGATCTTTAAAAGACAAAAACTCTCCATAAAAAACAAACACTTAACATTTAAAGTTTCTTTTCAGTTGGCCTGAAACTACATCGCCTTTGCTTACTGGTCTTAGCCGATAGGTGCCATCACAGTCAACCCAATCATCCTCAACCTCATTATTTCGTAAAGATAATCGCATACCCATTGCACATATTGCCGATAAAAAAACTTTTAATTCCTTATTCTACTTTTTCCATACTGGTAAATGGTATATTCAATCCTTTGTGTATACAATATCATGTATTGACACTAATGAAATTATGTTGTTTTTTGAAGTTTGATACATTCATCATCAATTGCGAGATTCTGAAGTTGGAAAGTACTCACGGTTGGATTTACGATAGCTGTGGTAAGTGTTCAGCAAAGTTGAAGGAGGATAACAGGAAAATTAAGTACCCAACTTGCAAAAAGGAACTTGATTCAATTGAACCTAAATAAAATAGTTAACAATACTCTCTACCTTACACTACATGAAAGTCATTATCAGTAAGCACAATGTAACCCAACAACGCTTCACCATGACCAAAGGAATTTTTGTATCTATAGGCTAAAGTAACATTACACAGTTATTAATGAAAGTGGATCTACATCTTTCATATTATGAGATAAACTTGCTGTTCAATTGGTTTAAAAATCTGCTATTGAACTAAAGCTTACTCTAAAACAGGTTTTTATTAAATAGCACCAATGTCACTAAGAACTTATTACTGTCATTCAACCTTCCATAATACTAACTATGACCTTATACATAGGAAAAATGTGAATTTGACCTTCCAAATGAGTTGGACCCTGTTGTTGGGAAGAAATTGTTGATTAAACTAAAGTGAAATGACTATAATGATAGGCATCCCTTGTCTAGCATTAGTGTCCTTCACTACACTATATGTGAAGACTTGATGGACCAATTTACCAAGCATTTGCATAGGTACATTTAGTTTAGTTTATCCACTTCTAAATGAATGCTTTCACTTGTCTTTGGAATTACTGCTAATAAAAAACCTTTGATGCATTTTATTTATATTGTGTATTATATATCACTAATACTTAATGAAACATTTAGTTGTAATCTCTTCCATCTTAAATATATCTCTATAAGTTCTATCATTTGCTCCTTGGCCCACCAATTTAATTTGGCAATTTTTCTTTCATGTCACATATCTTCTTATGAACAAAGACAGTACCCCAACTCACAATCACAATATATTATCTGTTGTACCTACTGTTCATATCAATTTGGATCCAAATGATGTTCCAATCGTTGACCTTGTACACAACTCTATACCAGTTTCTGTCAAAGCCAAGCATCATAGCACATACAAGCGAAATCTCCCTCCTACTAACCCTCCCAGCATTTCACACCCATCTACCACATCCCCACATGTTGATAGGGCTATCAAATCTATCAAGTAAGAACAAAATTAAAGTCCATAACTATGACAGTTGTAGGACTTATGGTGCTTTGTCAACTATTTACTCTGTCATTTCATCAAATTAGTTCCGTTTTCATTATGATCGTTCAAAGACCTGTGGTATCTTAGTTCTTTTATGATGGGTTAACATTCAATTGCTTGTCATTGCAGTGGCGTCACCGCAATTGTTTTGCATCCTCTTTTATTGTTTATTTCATGGTTGTGTATTGTCTATTGGTAATGACCAAATGACAAATGATATGTTATTCACTTTACTGCTTCTAGATTAATTACTCACTAGGCTTCCCTAACTACTTTATTGTTCAAATTCACGCATTCATTTGTTAGGCCTTTTAAGTTTCAAGAATTATCAAATAATACTTGCAGTATATATGGGCCTCTGAGCCCACTGAATAAATCTCTTTCCATATCCATATATATGGTGATGAAATGGACCTTTTATAAATTCTTCAAGACCAAATTTTTAATGATTGCTTACAGAGTCAATGAAATTATTATGAGAAATGATTTTCTTGGAGGAAAACTAAAATAAAATAAAGGTGCATTGCAGGATTACTTGAACCATGATTGCTGAAACTTTTCTTATTAATCAATTCTCAGTAAAAAGTAAATCAAAAAAATAAAACTTGAGCTTCTACAGATTTGATTGCAATGTTGTCACACTTTTGTGTACTTTTTTGTTGGTTTTTGTCAGTTTCATTTCTTTTAGGCAAGGGAGGAAAGACAAACATACGATGATTGGTACATGGGTACCCTGAGTAGACTTAAATAAGCTTCTCCATTGAGCTTGAACATTGCATTGACATCTGTTAGTTTGTTTTTCTTATATGAAAAACGCTTATGTGGTTTTTTTTTTTGCATTGTTCCTTCCTGATGAGAAGAAGCCTACCATTATTCATAATCACCCACAATGAAGTTCATTAATTAGATGATATTATTTAATTAATTAGCAAGTTGTTCAGTTAAGATAATATGGTGGATCAATCCTTCTTGCGCTTAGTGTAACTGACCCTAGTCTAGACTTGCCTACAATAATCCAAGAAGCATTTATCTAATGAGTTTTTCTATGCTTTCTTTACAATAATTCCACACTTTGACTCCAATATTAAATGAATTAATTTTCTTATAATTGAGAGTCTATCAGGTTTCTTTCTAATTAGAAATTATTTCATTGGAGCTCTCTTGAATGATCACTTGAACCATAACTTTAGCAATTGTTTTTGTCATGCATGTCAAGTTACGTGTATAGATTCTATAATACTCAATTGTTTTATTATGCATATCATTAGAAGATACACTCTTCCAATTCAGTTAAAAGATATATTATGCTTATATGTTGACTATATTTAATCAATATGTATCAGGTTGACCTCTCACAAACAAGACTACCTGGTGATCCTCACGCATGCCTCATGATGTCATTCAGGACCTACTACGTGTCAAAATGAATATCATGAGCTACGCAATCAGTTTGGTATAAAATGAGAGCTTTTCTTCTTTATAGTCTCTCTTGCTCTCTCTCTCTCTTCCCCCTTCTCTCTTTCATTTCCCTTACCATGTTCCTTCTTTCTCATTTTATACTTTACTCGACGAAAACTATATTTTGACCTTGGTGGAAGAGACTCATAGCTTAAGATAGGAGTTATTTTCTGAGGTATTTGATGCCAACACCATTACATACTGTGTATTTTTTCAACAGTAATAATAATTATTAATTAAGTCAATCCATAGCAGCTGTATCTGTTCACATATGCATACTTTCAGTATAAGATGATATCTATTTCTTCTATTCATTAAGGTTCAATGGACCATATTTTTTTTGATATGGTCCTCAAACTTCTCACTAAAACTATCATTTTTCACATAAAAATTACTGCAACCATTATCATATGCTTTATTATGAATTTCGGGCAACATAGGTGATTTAAAAACTCAATAACTGCTTCTCTCCCATTGTCAACTTGACTTCCTAACATCACTTCACAAGGGAGACAGGGTATAATTCTTTCAACAACCTTTCAGAGATGGAAAATGGACGGCCACACCTGAAAAACACGAATCCTCCATACTCTCTAGGTGACAATAATCCAAATTTGTCGCCTCAACTGACATCAGATATTGCATCTCAAATCAACCCATCTTCTATGATGTCCAGATCCATTTCCAGCCTTCAACCCAAATAAATGTGACTCCTATTTTAACTAACATTACCAATTTTAAAGGTAATCATAAATCTCGTCTTCAGCCAGCAACAAATGCAGGTTAGTTATGCTTTATCAACACTCCCCATATGGCTGTTATAAATCTATTTGATAGATTTATGTTGATATATATGTTCATGAATAAGGAATCTGACATAGAGAAAATAAATATAGTCAGCCCCATCATGGCCAAAAACAAGCAAATGAAAACAGTGAATACAAGAAGGTATAAAGCTATTTTCACACAGATTAATGGTGATGAAGTTGATGGAATTGAAGGTGAAAATGCTATTATCTTAGTGGGATATTGTGTTATTCTTTCACTAAATGCACGTGTACTTGTTCCTCCATTTTCTACCTTATTGTTTGAAGCTTCTTTAATGTTTGCAGACATTATTGTCTCCCAAACAAAACATCGTAAATTGTTGTCAGCTGAACCTAACAATAAAGCTTGTGTTGGTTTGAATAGTTCATCATCCAATGCCAGTCCCCACCTCTCACAAGGTGTGAATGTTACTGTCACATTTAGTTATTTTTGGCAAATTTATACCAACTTATTATGGTGGGTAATAATTATTTTTATCAAGTTTCTGCATATGGCCATCTATGAATCTCTAAATCCAGTAAATAGAAGTGTTTTTTTATAATAAGATCAAAATGAAATTAATCAACTAAAGTCTTATAGAAAGGAAATCATGGTAGGACAACAAAAGAATTTAGAATGAAAATTAAGAGAAAGTTGAAAGAGGATGATCCTTTTGCCAAATGACCATATCGTTAAGGAAGTCTTTTATGGCATAGAGAAGCAACTGTTGGTTATCCAGTTGAGAGCTCCTCAAAGACACCTTAAAACAAAATACCCAGTAGTCTCGGGTGTTTTTTTACAATAGAAACATTAGACTGGCTTTGCTTCAAAGAATATCAACAAAAAATAGTAAATAGAAGTATGGTGGCTCATTCATTACAAAAGTGCATATTAACTGGGTCAATTACTGTTGGGGAGCACAATGTCTTGTACAATGCAGAAAAGTTAGTATGGAAGCCTTAAGTTATCATGAGCCAATTTTAATTATATGGGTCACTATCTTAGCGCCTCTTACATAGTGTGTATGTAGGCAATCATTTGTCCACCACCATAGTTTCGTCTAATTTCACACATTTTATGTCTTTCTCGATTAACCACTACAAACTACACTTCTAAGAATTTAGTGCTTTTAGTTAATACATACAATATATTTCAAGTAAAATTTATTTTGCATGGCCCATTATGTAGTTTCAGTTAACAAAAAATTATACAGTATGTATCATGTTTGTATGGCCCAATATGTATTTTATATGTTATTTTGTTATCTAATACAATTCGTTTGGCTATTTATCATTAAAATAACTTTTTCCCAACCTAATGTACCAAATAACACTAAATTATAATAGTCTATCAGGGGTTGTGCGTATATTTTCAGTTTTAAATATAACATAAGTATTAACAATTAGCAAGACCATGTAGGGACAACAAAAAGTGATCCATTATAGCTTTGCTGAAACCTTCTAATGAGTATATAAGCAAGGCATTTCCAATCTTCAAAATGCTCATTCATTTATTCCATTTCATTTTCAAACTCTGTTTCTAAACCATTATTTTTAGCCACATCATCTATCTTCAAGTCATACCCAACCAGGAATGGTTGTATTTAGATGATAATTCCTAAATTACCATAATCAATTTTTTGTCTTGTCAATCTCTGAAGTTAACTATGGCAACAAAGAATTTAACTTGAACAATCATGAATATGATGGTACTGACAGTGAAGAAATACAATCTGATTGATAATAAACCTTGATTTGGGTATGTATATTTCACCATTTATTGTTTTTCATATATTATTACTATATTAGTTGTTGAATCAACCTTTAATTACATCAGGAGATACTCTGAGGTTTAAAAAGATTGAATCCTATCATTGCAAACCTGATCAGGCTATCGTTGAGGATCTCCATGGTAAAAATATACAATTTCATCCATGACCTATCGTTAAACCTCATGATTGCATGCATTTTAAATATTATAATAATATTCTCTTGTAGGCTATTTAGATGAAGGTGACCTTGAGCATACTTGCAAACATTATGGTGCAACATTTTGGTGTGCTGAACGGCTTAAGAAGGACAAAAACATACGTAATCCTACTTCTTTCTCAATGTGTTGTCAAAGAGGAAAAGTTGTATTGCCACAAACTACTTGTCCGCCGACTCCCCTGTTTAGTTTGTTCTTTGACAAGAAGACAAAGCTTTCAAGGAATTTTCATAACAATATCGGGCAATATGATAACATGTTCTCTTTCACATTGATGGGTGGGAAGATTAATCATGCCAACAATAATGGTGGAGGCCCATATTCATTTGTCCTCTCTGGGATGAACTATCATTATATTAGTAGTTTATTACCAGTCACTGGAGTTTTGCATGTCTTCTCACAACTATACATATTTGATATTGATAATGAGGTAGCTAATCAGATTTTTACTGTTAGGTAACAATAATCATACCATATCTTTTCATGAAATTTCATTTAGGTACCATTATATCCATATGCCAATTTTTTAACGTTATTTGTCATCTTTTCTGTTTCACTATCACCAGTAAGCATCAAAGTGATTCTAGACTTGATCCAACAATTGTTCAAATCATCAAGAGCATATTGGATGACAACAATGCATATGTTAAGCAGTATTGCTTTTCCTTCAAGCTCCTAAATGATGTTTCAATATCATATATGAAGTTATGTCTACTAAGTAGGAGAAATAAGGATGGCAGAAATTACAACATTCCAACTGCCTCAGAAGTTGCTGCATTAGTTGTTGGAGACATTGACATGACTTTTTTGTCAGGGACATAATCATTGACAAGCAATGCATTGCAAGCAGATAAATGAATTGCATGCTTCTTATTTGTCACTTCAATACCCACTTTTATTCCCTTTTGGGGAGGATGGATATCGGGAAGATATTGTACATAAAGAGGACACACTTGCTCATACTATGAGTAAAAAAGGATTAGCAAGCGTGAATACTTTTCCTACCATTTGATGACAAAAGAATACAAAGTTTCTGTCATATTACATTCATCATGTTTGCTACAACAATTCATTGATGATGCTTACACAATGATTGAATCTTAAAGATTGCTTTAGTTTAGGACACACCAAAAGGAGTTACATGTTGAGTTGTACCATTGCTTATTAGATGCTCTTCTTATAGGTGAAACAAACGCATCATCAACGGGCAAACGGATCGTATTTCCATCATCACTTACCAGTGGAGCAAGGTACATGATTCAAAATTACCAAGATGCAATGACAATATTCAGATGGGCTGAATATCCTAATATATTCTTAACATTTACTTGTAACCTGACATGGCTTGAGATAATGCATCACTGTGAACTCCTGAATGTCACATCATCAAATAGGCCTGAGATATTGGCTCCGATATTTAGAATTAAGCTACATACTTTATTGACAACTATCAAAGAAGAAAGGATTTTTGGCACAATTAGAGAAATTCAGAACACATATCCTTATATCATTTTTTTCCTTATATGTCTTCAATTAACTAAGTTGACATACAACATCTAATTAGTTGATTATCTACCTTCTATTTTACTTACAGAAGTATATACGATTGAGTTCCAAGAAAGAGGTATCCTACGTGCTCATATTCTTCTGTTTCAAGAGCCTTATGACAAAATCTCAACCACTGAAGCAATTGATAAAGTCATTTAGCTAAAATTCTAGAAAAGTCAAAGTCCTCTAGGCTTTATGTATTGGTTAAGAAATTCATGACTCATCAGCCTTGTGGTAATAGCAATCCTAAGTCATCATGCATGAAGGAAAAGAAATGCACTAAATATTTTCCAAAGAGATTCAATGATCATACTACCACGAATGATGAAGGGTATCCTACATATCGAAGTAATGATGATCGAAGAGTAATTGAAGTTCAGGGTATGCCACTAGACAACCATTTCATTGTTCCTTACAATGCAACTTGCTTAGAAAGTTTGAGGCACACATAAATGTTAAAAAGGTTAACCAATCAACTTCAATCAAGTACTTATTTAAGTATATAAGCAAAGAGAATGATCGGGTTGTGACTGGTATTTTTAACAACAATAGTGGGACAGATCCAAATGAAATGATCAATGAGATTCAACAGTTTTATAATTGCAGGTATATATTAGCATGTGAGACTGCTTGACACATTTTTTTATTTGAAATTCATCACAAATACCTTGATGTTGAAAGGTTGAGTTTCCATCTTCTGAATCAACAATGTGTAATCTACTCAAATACCAAAGATTTTTTAGAGTTAGTGTAAAAGCAAAGAGTTTTTGAGTCCCAATTCCTTGCATGGATGAAATTAAATGAGGTTGATAATTTTGCAAGGACTTTAACGTACTAGGAATTCATGAACTATTAGATCTACCAAAAACTCAAGCGACATTAGAAGCGAAGGCAAAAGGGTTTTGCAATTGGAAGGATTGGATATGCATCATCTACTTCTGGGGAGTTATACTACATGAGGATTTTGCTAACTAAAGTTAAAGGGCCAACTTCTTTTGATAGCATAAAGTCAGTGGATGGTTGTATTCATAAAACATTTCGAGATGCTTGCTCATCATATGGCCTTTTAGATGATAATGATAATGATAATGAGTACATCACTACCATAAGAAAAGCTTCAATTTGGTCAAGTGGGGCAATCAATTCAAATCTATTTGTTAGCATGCTTTTATGTTGTTGCCTGCAACGTCCTGATAAAGTTTGGAATCTATGTGCACATCACCTATCTGAAGACCTACTTTACATCAAGAGGAACAATCATATGGCTTCAAGTATGCCTTAATGTTGAGTCTTAAAATTTATTATGCCATTATTGCTAACAAAATTATTGATTTACATTGTATCTTCCGTTGGATTTAGTTTTTACGATATCTACCCAAGATCAAGAGAGTTTGGCTTTACAAGAGATCAACTTTCTCTTACAGTGAAGTGGAAAGTGTTTGACAGATTTCCTTCACTGCCATCTCTAAATAACTACATACCCCTAAATGTGACAAACAATCTTATGTTGCAAGAGTTATCATACAACCAGAATGCCTTGCAAGTACTATCTAATCAATTGATCACTAATTTAAACTCAAAGCAAAAGTTTATTTTTGATTGTGTTCTTAAGTCATTACACAATCTACATGGTGGTTTCTTCTTTGTTTATGATCATGGTGGCATTGGAAAAACATGTCTATGGAATGCATTAACATCCACATTATGTAAAAAAGGTGATATTGTCCTTACAATTGCCTCAAGTGGAATAGTTGTGACATTATTGCCATCAGGGAGGACAGCACATTCTAGGTTTGTAATCCCAATTGAGATCACAAAACTTTCAATGTGTTCAATCCGGCAAGACTCTGACCTAGCCGAATTAATTAGAAGTACCAAGTTGATAATATGGGATGAAGCACCTATGGTTCAATGTTATTGCATTGAAGCATTTGATCAAACACTGCAAGATATCATGCATTGCAATTATCCTTTCATCGGTAAATGCATCATCATGGGAGGTGACTTTCGCCAAATACTTCCTGTCATTCCAAAAGGAACCAAAGCAACCTTTATTAATGCATGCATCAGTTCCTCTTACCTATTGCACCATTGCAAAATATTCTATTGATAAACTTGAGGTTGGCTTCCAACTCAACCATCAATGACAAATCTAAGTTAGAATGGTTTTCTAAATGACTTCTAGATGTGGGAGATGGAAAACTCATGCAACATACTAATGATGAAGCAACTGTTGAAATTCTTGAATCAATCTTGATCTTAAACCTGTAATCCAATTGATGCCATTGTTTCATCAATATATGTGAATCTACTGAACAATTCAGGATGCAATGATTACTTTAATGATAGAGCAATACTTGCTCCAACAATTAACTTGGTTAAACAAGTTAATGACTATGCATTATCATTGCTTCCAAGTGAATCAATTGAATACTTTCATTGTGATTCCATATGTAGGTCAACAAATGACTCTAATGGTTTTGATAACCTATATACAACTAAGTTCCTAAATTCAATTAATAGCTCCGGAATGCCTTCGCATAGGGTATGTTTGAAAGTTGGAAATCCTGTTATGTTGTTAAGAAATATTGACCATACATCAGGATTATGCAATGGCACACGTCTTCGAGTGACAAAACTAGGAAAATATGTTATTGAGGC
Source organism: Vachellia collinsii (assembly GCA_006871305.1). Taxonomy (NCBI): domain Eukaryota; kingdom Viridiplantae; phylum Streptophyta; class Magnoliopsida; order Fabales; family Fabaceae; genus Vachellia; species Vachellia collinsii. The sequence continues at coordinate 3,958 of QFDD01001986.1, read as the reverse complement.
TATCACATTAAATGGATTAAACCAAAATCAAAAGGTTTTGATTCATTGGATGGACATGAATCCTTCCAAAGGTAGGCACCCTTTTCGTATGACTAGACGATAGTTTCCATTGGCTATATCTTTTTCCATGACTATCAACAAAAGCCAAGGCAAATTGCTGCATTATATAGGAATATACCTCCCAACACCTGTGTTTAGTCATGATCAACTATATGTTGAACTTTCAAGGGTATGAAGCATGGATAATCTTAAGATATATGTCCCCGTTGATGGCAAGAAAAGAACAACAAATGTTGTCTACAAAGAGATATTTAGCAATGTTAATCCATCATGAACTGAAATGTATGATTATGTTCCTCTTTGTTGAAGAGCTATATAAATCTTTGATGTGACCAATTTTGATATCACACTCTTCCTTCATCTTTTGACCTCATTTTCTTGAAATAAAGATTTCTATGCTATGTAATGGATACAAAATTCTATAATGTGTTACAACATGATAAATCTTCCCGCGCTATGTATGGCAAAGGTATCGCTAGTTTACATTAGAAACTACTCTCTTAATAAAAACTCTGCTTTGTTCGCACCATCAATAAATAGAGTTGATAGGGAAATTTATAAATTTAGAATACTATACTAACTTCTTACAAGACGGGAATGAAGGAGTGCACAATAGGATTAAGAAAGAAGAAAAACAGAAAGTTGATTTGATTTTACGGATAGAACTCTCATCGAAAATAAACAGTACTTTCTTTTTCATAATTTTATGTTGACAGTAAAGCACAAAAAAAATAATTATATATATGGACACCCAAGATACGTTATTCTTTGGATTTCTTGTTTATCAAAACCCTTGGAATCAAATACAATCAGTACCCTAATTTTCAAACAACTTGAGGTTCAAGGCAGCTACTTTTCTAAAAGATGAAATGACCTATCAAGATCGCATCTTCAAAATCTAGGGCAATTTGAAATAGGACCAACGATTTGAAATTTGTATAAGAGAAAATAAGAAGATAACATGGAATGAAAACTACTTTTTTAATGAAATTTATAATCTACAAGATAAGTATATAAAAAGAGTTTTATTTCAATTTAAATGAAAGTAATTTTTTCTAATGTAATCCTAAACATGATATTGCCTTTGGTTTCAGATTTTGAAGTGATGGGAGCTTTTAATAATCCCTCATTAAGCCCATGATCCAAGATGCTTTGGTCCTATCACATGGCTTGGCATCAGTTCATTGGAATCAGCATTTGAACAAGGCTCTTGTGAGGTGTGATTACTTAGCCTTACCCTTGTTCCTACAAGGGAAGAGACTATTTTCAAAATTTGAGCTGTGTAATATTTAGGTTACATGATAGTAATTACATAATAAATTATATTAATTTATTAAGAAATTAGATAAATTGATATTTTTCCTTGTAGGAAATTTAATAAGCTTCATTTAGATATTTGAACCATTCAATTTCGATTTTTTTTAGAATTAGTTATAAATTTTTAAAGTTGGTCAAAAATTCTGAAATTTCCAAGTAAACAGTACTGATAACAGTAACAATTACAAAGTTTTAAAATTTCACTTGATTAGCTAATTCTAGAGTATGGAATGCCTTAAAGTGGTTCAAAAAAAAGTGTCCTTAATTTTATAAAGTACTTCGTCCAATCCATGGCTTATATTTATATTAAATTACACTGCAAACAACGGCTTATATTTAGAATAAGAGAGAGTATCTTTTTAGTTATTTAACTTTAACACCAATATTAGTCTCAAATGATGATGGCTTAAGGTGCTAAAGTACCACAAATTATTTTGCAATTATCAGTTATTACTTACATGTCAAAGTTTATTAGTGTGGTGCAATTTTAATTCAAAACAATGCAAAGATTCAAAAACTTTAATGTAGACTTGACATATATAGGAGGGAAAAAGACATCCACTGAGTCAACTCCAACTCCACTACGCAATTGTTAGCATAATTAAGCAGGAGTGCAAGTTTGACGCGCAGCTGTCAGTTCAATGCAAAGTTGACCCCTCTTTCTCTATGTTACATTCCATTCCATATATTATATTCCAACAAGAAATTTCAAACTTATAATGATAAGGCAACATCATAATTCTTAACGTTTTCTGATATTATAAATATATGATAAATATTTAAATAAATTTAAATCAAATTCACATATTATATCTCATTCGTTGAGATATTAGAGAGATTGCGATAAAACGACTGATATAGGTATTTTTCTTTTTCAAATGGCCGACCACGTCCTTCATGTGCTCTCTTCTCTCTTTATTCTCTTGTGTGGTGCACTTCTGTGACACTCAGATTTAGGCTTTAACAGTCTAAAACCTATGAGAACGTTTTGATTCAACCCGGTACACTTCTCAGTCCTCCCATGCCTTTGACCAAGGAAGATGTACAGAAGTAGAACACAAACCACTTTTCTCCTTCCTCATAATTATAAGTACATATCCATCTCTCCTTCCAAAACAATCAGTAACAGAAACTAAGCTGTATGTTAGCAGAGCTTTAATTCATTTCTATGGCCAAACGAGCTCACATAGCTGTAATTCCCAGTGCTGGGTTCAGCCATATTGTCCCCATTGTTGAGTTATCCAAGCGACTGGTTCATCTTCATCCTGATTTCCAAGTCCACTGCATAATTCCCTCACTTGGCTCTCTTTCTTCTTCCTCCAAATCTTATCTTCAAACTCTTCCTTCAAACATAAACCCTATTTTTCTCCCTCCAGTATCTGACAATAATATGCCTCAAGAAGATATTGGCCTCCACATTCAACGTACGGTGACTCTCTCACTACCCTACATCCGTGAGACTTTAACGTCCTTGAGTTCAAGTGATAACAAACTTGCAGGTTTAATTGTTGATATTTTCGCCATGGAAGCGCTAGATATTGCTTCAGAACTCAACATCTTATCTTACGTGTACTTCCCCTTATCTGCTATGGTTTTCTCTCTCTTTTTCTATATCCCCAAGTTGCATGAGATTTTTTCTTCAGATTTCGAAGAGCTTCAAGATCCCATAGAGATGCCAGGTTGTGTTCCATTTCATGGCAGAGATCTCCCAGACTCACTTCAAGTTCGAAGCCGTCTAGTTTACAAGCAATTTCTTGAGCGTTGTAGAAGACTCAATCTTGCCGATGGAATCCTGGTTAATAGCTTTAGAGAGTTAGAGGCTGAGACGATAAAGGCCTTAGAAGAAGAAATCAAAGAGAACAACAACAAGAAGAAGAAGCCTCAGATATATCCTGTTGGGCCAATCTTACATACCGGGTCAAGTAGTGATGATCAAAACGGGTCGAACTGCTTGAAATGGCTCAACAATCAACCGCCAAAATCTGTTCTTTATGTTTCATTTGGGAGTGGAGGGACACTCTCTCAAGAACAGCTCAATGAACTAGCTTTGGGGTTGGAGCAAAGTGGTGAAAAATTCTTATGGGTTGTGAGGCCACCAAGTAATGTTGCTAGTGCAGCCTACCTAGATACCTCAAATGATCAGAATCCTATTGATTTCTTACCAGAAGGGTTTTTGGAGAGAACTAGAGAGAAAGGTTTGGTTATTCCTTTGTGGGCACCTCAGATTCAAATACTTAGCCATAGTTCTACTGGTGGGTTTTTGAGTCATTGTGGTTGGAACTCTGTTCTTGAGGGTGTACAGAAGGGAGTGCCATTAATGGCGTGGCCATTATTTGCAGAACAAAGGACAAATGCCGTTCTGTTAACTGATGGGCTGAAAGTGGCATTGAGGCCGAAGAGGAATGAAAATGGAATAGTGGAAAGAGAAGAGATTGCTGGATTGGTAAAGAGTTTAATGGAAGGTGAAGAAGGTAAGGAGATTCGTAGGAGGATGATGGTTTTAAAAGATGTTTCAGCTAATGCTCTTAAAGAATATGGTTCTTCTACAAAAACACTTGATCAACTGGCTTTGAAATGGAAG
>QFDD01001985.1:0-20991 GCA_006871305.1 Vachellia collinsii | reverse complement strand
AGTTGAAGCTGAAGTGTCCTTAAACAAAACAGTGAGTTTATGGCACAGAGAGAGTAGCGAAGTTCACATTAAAAGATCAAGATTCATTAAGTTTATGCATCACAATAAACAGAAGAATGGAGCAGCAAGAGAAGAGTACCATCTTACAGCAAAAGATGGGAATATACAGAGCCAAAGCATGGTGCTAAATGGCAACATTCTTAGTATAAAGAAAGATGGAGAGATTCCTGAATTGAACCCTATTTATGTAAACGCTTCAACACCAATAAGGGTTGCTCCTTTCTCCATTGTATTTGCCCATTTACCTTATCTTCTTCTTCCTGCTTGCAACTAGCTAGCTTGATTGCTCTCTCTCTCTCTTTTTAAACGGGGGATTATGGCTTTTTTGGGGGAACCAAGAATTGGGTTCCTCCTGTATTGCCAATTGATTCAGATTATGAAGATAGAAATGCATGGAAAATATCTTATTTTCCATTTTTATTGGAGAATGACAGAGGGTTTAGTTTTATTTTATTTTTTAAATTTTTTATTTGGAGTGAACTATATATATCGAGAGAGACTAGCCTATTGATTATTTTGTATTCTTCTGGATGTATGATTTCAATTAATTCAGTTTATGTTGCATATTTAATTTAGTCCTTGATCGCTTCAAACGGTCAGGTTTGCCGCAGTTAAAGCAGTAATATACTTGAATTGGAATGAATTATATTATTAATTAATGAAAAGTTAATTTTTTAAATATTGTAATTTTGATTCGACTGTAAGTTATTTTTTAACTTTGATTCATTGTAATTCAGTCTATGATCAAAGCTCATTACCTGAATTTTTATCATTGTAACCCTATCCTTATAGTTCTAATCATTTAAAATTTTAGTATCTAAGTTCAAGAAATATTCATTTTTCTAAAATATAGGGACTAACATTTTAAATTGTCAAAATTATAAGGATTAATTTACATTGAGTCAAAGTTTAATAAACCATAGGGATTTCATATGCTATAGTTTTCTTTCAATTTGTTTACTGTTGATAATCTAAAATTATGTTTCATATTACGTCCGATCTTGAATATAAGAGTCAGTTGACATTTTCTGAGAAGACTAAAAAAGTTAAATATATTATTTAAAAATATTTATTTATATGTATTATTTAATTACATATCAGTTTACAAATAAGAAAAATTAGTTTAGAGAAAAAAGATAAATATAATTATTTGATCTCTAAAAAAAATTAACTTATTCTTACATTGAGGAATCGAACAAGGAGTAGTATGATGTTTAAAATATTACATTTCATGGAAACACCTAATCTAGTAAGTCTCTTTAATTTGTGCCCTGCTCTATCAATCAAGAAAAGAAGACAAAAATCATAAAACAAATTCAATTTTGTTTGTGTGCATCAGATTCCCTCCACGCACACCAAAAACAAAAGTGACGTCTAAGTGAACCATTTCACGTGGCTATATGTTGCATTGCCACTTTGTGACTAGCTTGACGTACGTGCCCAGAATCTAACGTTAATGTTTCTTTTTCCTCATTAGACCGTACCCTAAGTTATGAGTTGGACATTCCCATTCATATCATCAAGCTTACAACCTAAGACACCTAATTGGAAGCCAAGTTGATGACCAATAATAACACCTAACTTTGATGGCAGCATCACAACATACATATCTACCTCAACGCAAGATTTGATGGTCCGCGCTCACTTTATATGGGTTTAAACAGGTTGGCTCGACCCGTTTTATCAGCTATGCTTGTAAGGAATGAAAAGAAACATGCTAAATCATAATACAAAAAGACAATGCATGGAACTAATTTTTGTTGCCCCTGAGATGGAAGATCAATTGTATGGATGATTAGATGCTAATCTATGTGGACTTAAGGGAGCTGGTTTAATGGGAACGGCTTGTTTTACCAGCTTTACTCGTAACCAATGAAAAAGGAACATGTTATATGTTATTACAAATACCATGCATATGTAACTTCTTGTCCCATATGGAATATCAATTGTAGGAATGATTACATGCTAATTTGTGTCACATACATCCAAGAAAATAGTAATAAAATAAACATAGCACTACCTAGAATATAAAAGCTACGTGACTTTTTTTTTTAGAACGGAGGAAAGCTATTTGAATTGATGTATATTATTTTTTTCAAATTAAATTTTTTAATTCATAAACTATATATAATCTTTATGATATATATATAAACATTTTAAAATATATATTATAATTAAGTAATTAATTTACTTATTTTTTAATTTTCAAAAAAAGTTAATTAGTTATTCCATTAAAGAATAGAAGTTATATTTTTTCCCTATCTACAGGGGCCTGTCGGCAGATTAAGAGGAAGAAAAGCCCCCTCACACTCATATTAAATTAGAAGTCTTTAATTTAATTTTTTTTCTTGTTTTGTTTGTCTTATTCAATATAAATCCCATATTGAAATAACTTATAACTCACGTGGCACTGCACATTCGCTAGCCTCACACTCATTTAATGAGGAGGTTGTGGGTTATATACTCAATATTTAACCAGATTTTATTTATTTGTTTATTTGTTATTTTTATAATTTTGGGTTATATTTCAATGCATATATATAAATTAATAAATATTTGAGATTACCTGTTTTCAATTTAATTCACTTTTAATCTCCCCAGTTTATTTAATTTTCCACCAATATTGGATAATTTAAAATTTTCCGAATTTGTGCTACCTTTTTGAGCCTAGAGCTTAATTAAATGTTCTCTTTAAGGGCATTATTGGCACTCTAAGTACCAATGAAGATTGGAATGTTACATGGTTGGGTGCTCATCAATCTCATTAAATATGGATTGTTTAGATCTGATATTTATTTTTATTTTGTAAAAATAATTTTATAATGAGTATAAAATTTAAAATAAAGATAATATCATAATTATCACTTTATTTAAAAAAAAACAATGTTTTCATTTAAAAATTCTCATTTTAAAAAAGCAAAGTTTGGACAGTACAAATTTGATGAGTCTGATACTATCCGTTGCATGTTGAGTACTCATTTATATAAATTATATTTGATCCAGTGAATCCCCAAGACATCAAATAAGAATAGCTGTCAAGTCATGAAAATGTAAGTTGTGAGTAATGTTATGATTCTTTCATATATCACTTTATGATTCTCTTTTTATATATATATATATAAAATACTCTTCCAGTCATATTTAATATTTATAATATAGAGAAAATGAATTTTTAATTCTATTCTTAAGTTATTTTATTAATTTTTTTATATGAATGTATATTTTTGCACATAATTTGTTATTATGTTGACTTTGTTCTTATCGGGTATAATGCATATTAAATAATGATAAATTTATAAAGTTATTGAATTTTAAGATATAATTAATAAAATTTAATGTTTTCTTTAATAAGTATGAATGACTTATAAATAAAATGAGAGAAGTAGCTTACTTTTAACTAATTCACATGAACCAGTAAACCAAAATTAACTCATTAATCTGTTATAAATCCTAGTGACTTCCAATATTATCTTTATTAATTATATTAAACTCTAATATTATATTAATTTCTACTCTCTCAATGTTTTTATTAAATATGATCATATATGAAACGAAAGTATTTAGCACTTTTTAAAACTATCAAATGCTATAAGGGTAAATAATACATTATTGAATGTGCCATATAATAGAAACAAAGGGACTATCATACACTACATTCTACCACACTTTAGAGAAACAAATAAGATTATACTCCTTTCTATCTATAATATAAGTTAGCTCAAGAAGAAATATTCAGCTCACAGTGTAAATAATTTAGAGAGAAATTAATGCTTATTTTTTAAAAATTTGCCCATGAATTTAATACTTAAATGAAGCTGCTTAAATTTTTCTCTCTTTCAAAACTTTATTTAATATGCATAAAATTAAAAAAATTAATTTAAAACAATTTAATGAATTCACTATCATTTTTAAATTCCGATGAATCAGTTGAAGTGACTAATCATTTGATTCTATTTATAAACCATTTTCAATATATTTTATATAAATAAAAAAATATTAAACTTCATTAACCCTGTATAAAATTAAATAAATTTTAAATTTTATCACAATTTAATATACATTACATCTTATGAAAATAAAGTTAATGCAATAGTAAATGATAGATGAAATTATACACACATAAGATAGAAGAAATAATTCCTTCTTTCTCTTCTAGAGTATAGTACACGAGAGGCAGTATGAAGTCCCACGAGATCAATGCATGCCAAATTAGAAAATAGTACCTTCGCTCTTTTTCATAAACAATTACCATTCAAATCACATAAAATGAATTGACGGTTAACATTAATTAAAAACAATAAATGTATAAAAAAATTAACTTTTTCTGACTTATATGAGAGAGAATGAATGAAAAAAGAGAGGAGAGAGAATGTATGGAAAAAAATATACCATAGAGGCAAATAATTAACAAGGGTAAAAAAGGAAAACAATGCATTAAATTTTCGTAGAGAAACTCAAACGGTTGCTTACATAAAGTATAATTTCTGTGTGAGAGAATATTGTTCACGGGAGGGAGTTTCATGTAGCAATACATAGGCATATCCTCCAGATCGATGAATTCTAAGGAGCATTTTAGGAACCAATCCAATGCTGTGACACTTATGCTCGTACATTCCATGTCCTGACTGTTAGGCCCGCAGATTCTTCTCCTTCTCCTTCTCCTTCTCCTTCTTGTTCTTGAGAAAAAGCAAAATGATATTAATCAGCATAGTAAGCTACATATTATGTGAGCTCGTAGGGCGCAAAGCATCAGAAAAGTTGACGAGAATTTGGCCCAAAACACAAGGTTATGGTTAAACTTCAGGGGTTCTGCATATGGCTGTTCTTTGTGAGCTTCATAATCATCATCTTCGTCGTCGTCATTACACTAAACGAAGAAAGAGGGCATAAAGCTGCTTTGCTAGGCACTGTTTTCATTAATGGGAAATCTCCGGTAGGAACTATAGATGAAGATTTTGTCTGTGCCACTCTAGATTGGTGGCCTCCTGAGAAATGTGATTATGGAAGATGTAGTTGGGGTCGTGCTTCTCTGCTCAATCTGGTATTCGTTCCTCCTTTTTACCTCTTGTTGATCTTAATGCATCTGTGTCAGAACTTGTCATGTTTTTGCTTCATTGTCCAGTGTTCCATTCCCGTGAACTTTTTACCTTTTCTTTTCTTGATTTTAGTTCTACTACATCTTCTCCTCATTGTTGAGTAGCGTATTTATAATTTTTCTGACCTCGTAATGATGAAACATTTTATTGATTATTTTCTTTTCATTTTCATTTCTTTGTTTTTCTATGGTGAGCCTTGGCATGATGGTAAGGTTACTGTTATATGACATGGATGTCAAACGTTCAAATCCTAATCCTGAGAACAATCTCTCTGTTTACTTTCATGATAAGGCTACATGCATTTATCTCTTCTCAGAACCCACTTGATGGGAGGCTCCTGAACTGGGCTTCCCTTCTTTCCCTTTCACGCATCTTCGCCTTTCTCATTGCAATAATATGAGGCCCACAAAATCACCAGATTCTGTTTCAGTAGGACTTAATAAAATCAATATATCAGTACATGATACCAACCGAGGTTGAACATAGCAAAACATAGTTCAAATCCCTCCAAATTTAGCTAACAATGCTTCGAATAGTATTGTTTCCAGTAGTACAATATATGTGATTATGCTTAGCAAAAAAAAATCTGTATATGATTCAAACTTAATTAACTTCTCGTATAATCTGAATAGTTTTAATTCTCACTTACAAAACCAATAGCAAAGCTGAAAGGTAGCTTTTCTGTAGCTGCATTGGATTCTAAATTCTTATTTCCTTCCTTCTCTGGTGCAGGACCTTGATAACAAAATTTTCTTGAATGCAGTTAAAGGTACGGGAGAGCTTTTCATTTCAAGATTCTCATACAATTGCAGTATTTAAACCGGTGTTTGTGATTGTTCGGCAGCATTTTCGCCATTGAAGATAAGATTAGGAGGCACTTTGCAAGACAAAGTCATATATGATACCCCAGATAATCGACAACCTTGCACTCAATTTGTTAGAAACCCTTGTGAGATGTTTGGTTTCACTCAAGGTTGCCTTCCAATGTGCAGATGGGATGAGCTGAACAGCTTCTTCAATAAATCTGGGTAGCAATCAGTCCCTCTTCCCATCAAATGGTTACCTCTGTTCCCCCACTCACATTATAGGGCTAAATAGAAAGTGTTTCTAAAACTTGGAAACTTATTAATATAGGTTAATTTCAGGGCTAGGATTATATTTGGATTGAATGCTCTAAGCGGAAGGTCATTAAAATCAAATCCTGCCCAAGGACCATGGAATTACACAAATTCTGAATCCTTTATCCGTTACACTGTCAGCAAGAACTACTCCATTCATGGCTGGGAGCTCGGTAAGTATTCACTGTTTTTTGTTATAATTGTGTTTCGGAAGGTCTTTTTTGTATCCCCATATTTGAATAATTCAGTTTCTGTTAGTTTGGATCATGGGTGCTCACCTCAGTCAACGTATGCCTCATAACTTAAGTGACCAACAAGATTTTCACATCGATAATAATACTTCAATCCACGCCTTTGTAGAGTACAAGTGACCAAGCACAGAAATTGTTCTCTTACATACTAGGAAACATAGACTCAGACACCATGTGTTGGATAATATCAAGTATTCATGCATTCAACATGTATTAGATATTGGCATGAACTGTTGAAGGGATAACTCTAAAGAAGGAACTCTTGTTTGCCAGGCAATGAATTGAGTGGCAAGGGAGAGGGAATAAGCGTTACTGCCGATCAATATGCATCTGACGTGGCTGCTTTAAGAGATATAATTCAAAGGGCTTACAAAGATATTGAGCCTAAGCCACTGGTCATTGCACCTGGAGGTTTCTTTGAAGCACTCTGGTTCAAAGAATTCATTTCCAAATCAGGAAAATCTCTGGATGTTGTCACCCGCCACATTTACAACCTTGGTTCAGGTATTAGAAAGCATAATAACAATTTGGTCATATATTTGAGCTTAATGCATGATGAGCCTGTAATTTGTTTACTGCTTTCAAGTCCAAAGAATTTTTATGTGATGGGAATTGGGACGTGTTGGAGAAAACATACTAAACTATTTACGTGCGTCTTCATTGATCATGTAGGAGTTGATGATCACCTGATAGAGAAGATTCTGAATCCTTCATATCTTGATGGAGAGGCTAACACCTTCAGTAGCCTCAAAGATCTACTGAGAAGCTCGGGAAGCTCTGCAACTGCATGGGTTGGGGAAGCAGGAGGAGCTTACAATAGTGGCAATCATCTTGTGTCTGATTCATTTGTGTACAGTTTCTGGTAATTAACTCCTCATCTCACACTTGATCCTATCTGGGGTATGAATTTCTTGTTAGTGTTGCAGTGTCTTACTTGCAGGTATTTGGATCAAATGGGTATGTCAGCTACTTTCAACACAAAAACATACTGTAGACAGAGCTTGATTGGAGGGAGCTATGGTTTACTCAATAGTACTAACTTCATTCCCAATCCTGATTACTATAGGTATTGAATTTTGCGTATTAGCCTTCTTTTTCTTTCAATTTTTGTATATGTCTCCAGGTTTCTTATTTACAATTCAGTGAATGTTATTCCCCAAGCTTTAAGCTTGTCTTTTCAATTATAAAGAAAAGTGAATATATTGATACGAATGTGAAAATGTTAAGAAGCATCTAACATCCAAAAGGTGTTGAAGAATTGTAATTCTGTATGGTAGAGAAAGTAAGAAGAACGAGAGAGAAAGAGAGAGCACAGAGGGAGAAGAGAGAATTAGGAGAAACACGGAGGAAGACGAGATAGAAGGGAAAATCTATTCCATTTACTTATTCTCAAGTCCGAAGCCTAATTACAACTTACCCAAATCACCCTTATTTTTAGGCATAAGGACTTGTTAACGAACTATAACTTACTTCCTCCTTTTTATGATATTTATACATGAGAAAGTCAGTTTAAAATGTAAAGTTCTACAGGAACATTTTTCAGTGGCTAATAATTGTTCTTTCTTAGTGCTCTGCTATGGCACCGACTCATGGGAAGCCAAGTACTGTCAACTAGCTTCTTTGGGACCAAAAATATAAGAGCTTATGCACACTGCGCAAAGCAATCTGTGAGTAACATTTCTTTATCAGTATGATTATGAAGTAGCTTTTCTCTTGCTGTAATAAATTTTCATGAGTAGATTCTGTTCACAATAATTAAATACAACCTAAAGAAAATGAAATGCTTCAATATATACCTACCAAGCACATGGCTTTGATTGAACTCATTTGCCTTTATGATTAGATTTCAAATCATTAATTATTAGATAAGAATTGAAAAGGATAATGGATATAGAGATGAGATGTTGGCTCTATTCAGAGTCACATTATACATATCCTTTATATAAAAATTAAGGAACATTTATTGATCACAATATCTAAATTTTGACATTACCTGACGTCCAATATGTACATGATTTTTATAACTAAGATATCAAAATGCAGAGTGACATAAATTTAATAACTTTATTAACTTTTACGAAACCACTAATCATTTCTGTTTAAAGTACTGATTTGAAACTGTATTGTGTTGCAGAAAGGGATCACAATACTACTAATAAACCTGAGCAGCAGAGCAGTTGAAGCTGAAGTCGCCTTAAAGAACAAAGTGAGCTTATGGCACAGAAAGAGCAGCCAAGCTCACATTAAAAGATCACATCACCATAAACAACAGAATGGAGCAGCAAGAGAAGAGTACCATCTAACAGCAAAAGATGGGAATATACAGAGCCAAAGCATGGTGCTAAATGGCAACATTCTCAGTATAAATGAAGATGGAGAGATTCCTGATTTGAACCCTCTTTATGTAGACGCCTCAATACAAATAAGGGCTGCTCCTTTCTCCATTGTATTTGCTCATTTACCATATCTTCTTCTACCTGCTTGCATCCAGCTAGCTAGCTAGCTTGATTGCTTTATGGGTATTCTAGCTTTTTGAGGGGAACCAAGAATTTGGTTCCTTCTGCATCGCCAATGGATTCAAATTCTGATATAGAAATGCGTGGGAAATAACTTATTCTTCATTTTTATTGGAGAAGAGAGGGTTTATTTCTATTTTCTATTTTTTTTGCTTGGAGTGAACTATAGAGACTTACCCACAGATTATTTTGCATGCATACCATTTCTAATGTATAATTTCAATTATTTTGTGTTGGCATATGCAATTCTGCGTGCATCAGATTCTATCTACACACCATAAACAAAAGCGACGTTTAGTGAACCATTTCACGTGGCTCCTTGTTCCATTGCCACTTTAGTAGGACATTCCATTCATTTCATCAAGATTAGAACCTAAAACACCTAATTGAAAGCCTAGTTGATGAACAATAATAACATCTAACATTGATGGCAACATCACAACAAATATCTGTCTTTCCTGAGTTTATCACACCTCAACACAAGATTTGGTGGCCAATTATCGTCATTCATCTATTCTAATTCTACAATAAGCTTAAAGCCCCAACAAAAAAGGTAAAAAATTACATCATTCACCAAGAAAAAGAATACATCTATACATATAACAATATACACGTTCTCCATCGCCAAAAACTCAGGGAACGATTGAGATTTGCTTTACTTTCTAAAACTGTATTCAGAACTGTGAAAGACTGAAAGGAGGATCATTCTTGCTCTGAAAATTTCTGAGGCTTACTGCTGGCAAACGCCAACCATATTAATGTACCAGTCAAGTAGAAGAAGATTGATGGCGCAAATAGTGATATCTACACGGTAAAAAAGATGGACATCAGATCAAACACACAACGTATAAATACAACTTACAATAAGAGGGGGGAAAATATAGTGAGGGGAAACTTACACTCCATGAATGAGTCAAGTCTAAAAGATAACCAGTGAGGGCTACACCCACAATTCCAGGTACTGCCCCAACAGTGTTAGTGATTCCCTGAGGAAAAAGATAAAAGGGAATGATCAAGAAAAATCAGATATTAATCTCAGACCAAAGTTCAGTTCTCGTGAAAAGAATGATTCAATCTTTATGAATAAGCAGCATTTTAGAGGTAGCAATATGCATGTACCAAAACCTTTCAAAGGGCTACTGTCAATTGACCTTGGGTTTGAAACTACTTACGCTATGGTCGTTGATCTATAACTGAAACTAGAAGAATTAAAACGGAATGTTGTTCGTTGGATAAAGTAGATATATCCCTCAATCTTTACTTGCGATTGGAGCAAAAATTCATCTAAAAGGTAGTTACAAGCCATCACTCAATCATTGACCAAGGCCTCAATGAAGTAGTTAGCTACAATGCATTTTGCTTCCCTGCAGTGGCTGCACGGTGTTGCAATGAGGGGGGAATTCTGACAAGTGTGGGCCCCACAGTCAGTCTTTCTCTCTCGACATTGCACCGTGCAGCTGCTACAGACAATCAACTCATAACAAGATTGTTTGATACTATTCACAAAGACGAGAGAAATTTGATGTGTTGTCATTATCGCTTAATAAATTTCATTACTTCTTAAAGTAGGGACAAAGTGTCAGTTTACATAACACCAACCTATTTTTAACCATTCAAGAATAAGAATAGACGCATGAAACTACAGGAGGAGACTAATGATGATAAGAACTTGAGATAGCATTAGCCAGCCCTAGATTAAGAACTGTATGCTTACGTACCAGAAGAATACTTGCATATTCAGGTGACATGTCTTGATGGGTACAATAGAGTCCTGCATAAGCGTGCACACAAATATATAAACAGTCCAAAGCAAAAAGGAGAGGTGATGATCCCACTAGTTGTATGAAATAAATTTGCAGGATTCTTTGGTACCTGACAGGGCAAAGCTTGAGAGGGCTAGGCCACCAGTGAGAATTCCTACAATCTCCCAAGGTGGTAACCCTAGATCCACTGAGGACAGAGTCATGCAGATTGCAGGAGACAAAAATGCAATTGATTGGCAGATTTTTCGAACCTTTTTTTAAAGAAATTCAAACAGCCAGAAAATTATTATTCAAGTCAAATCTAAATAATGACAAGTTGTTGCTGAAACATCAATAAATCAAGTCCTAACAATTGCTAATATGCTATAGAGAAGTGCGTGGTCAAAATGACCTAAACCAAGTGATTTCCCCACTATAAATGAAATCATACTTGTGTAAAACGTATGCTCCCGGCCATATATATTAAGAAAATACTCTCTGGGATCCTAAATGTAAGACATCATCTGTAGTGAAATATTTAGGATTGGAGGGAGTATATTGATATGAGAAATAAGGTTTCTAGTTTTATACCAATCAAGTATTGAAGCTTTAGATGATAAACGACTAATGAGTAACTAATGTTTTAATCCCTCTCATACCGTTGTGGTTTCAACTCCCCTAGAAATCAAATTGTCAGCTAACTGAGCTGCAGCATTAGTCACAAATATTGACGCTAATGGTGGAAGAATGGACACCTGAAATTATCAGGAACTCAAAATTATTAGTATGCAAGTGACAAACAATGGTACTAAATGGGAAAATAAGTCCATTACTATGGCGAATAGCTATTTTACAACTGCATCAATATTAAGATTGAATTCTCATTACAGTATGATATATGTTAGCATAAACTAGTTTGCCTTCAGATATGTTTCATACTTCTTTAAAATTTAGCTCCCTAAATTGTCTTTTACATGTAGATCATGAACTTCTACAAGACCATCGATATCTTTGATGGCTAGTGATAGATCAGGGAGTGCCTCTTTGGCCCTCACCAAGACCTCTACTTCTCAAAGGCAAGCTGAAATTATGAGGTAGAAATGGCCCTCCCCCTCTCTCCTCTATCACTTCGTCATCAAAATGGCAGTTTTCTGTCAAGGGCATTATTATGGCAGCCATCTGAGCAGTACAAATAGCATAGTTTCAATTGAACTTCTCACATGGCTAACTGAAATACCGACAGAAACATGATCTTTTATCTAAATTTCAAATGTGATATGCCTATTCTGATGAAACTCATCGTGTCAATTCCAAAGAATGAAATCTGAGTTTTTTTGTATTCACAAAGGCTTAAAGCGTGATAGCAGATAGAAAAACAAAAATTTCAATCAGCCTTACCCATGCAGCTTCTGTAAGGTTCAGGTCCAGCTCCTCACTGCATAACATAAGATGGAAGAAGTAAAACATCCATGGAAGAAAATTTGAAAACAGAAGAACTAAAAAATTCTCTGCAGCAGTTTAAAATTATAAAAAATTGTGTGAAGACATGGAGCATATTTGAAACCAAGAAATGACCTAAATCTCTGGAAGGATTTCTTTTTGCTCCATTAATTACTTGAAGAAACAGCAAAACAATTTTTCTTTAGAAGTTTTTATCAGTTAATTTGCATCAGCGCCATATCTTCAAGTAAACATTAGACCTTTCCATAAAAAATGCTGAGTAACCACAAGCAGGTAGTTCTAGGTCTTGCCAAGGCATTAACAGTGATTGGCAGTGCAACTACAAAGAAGTTTGGAACTGATGCATTTTATATCACAGCCTCGTCAAAGCACCACAGTAGTTGTAAACTCCACTTGTTTCGCATGGATTTTTTTACCTAAAAATTAACACTGAGCTGAAGTTGGTGCATTCTAAGAAAAGGAGAACCCAACAATAAAATGAACTTTATGATTAACAAGATCCAGAGGGCAACTACTGGAACATATAAGGGAAGTTGATTTTAAAGCATTTTCCATCATTTATTCACCAAGTCAGCTTATTATATCTGGTCAATTTTTTAAAAAGAAAATAAAGCATAGGTTAAATAATTGCCACTTATTAAAAGCAACAGTACTTAACTGCAAAGCCTTGCAAGTTTTAAGACGTAAGATACAAAAAGGCATCAAGGAGCTTATGCATTTACATAACTTAGGTAAAGAATATGCTATTCCAAACTTTTTTATATTGATTTTTTAATAAATAGAAAGATATTCAACAAAACTCCTGTAAATAAAAGATATCAATGATCAATTTTCATATGAACAGAAAAACAAAAAGTAAAAAAGGATACAAATAAATCAAATGCTTAGTGCAGAAAATTTCCAATAACTCAAAAGTGTTGACAGTAATTCTCAGACACAGCAAACAGGTAGAGAGATTTAAAGCGATAGATGGCCATAACGTACCTAAAATATGTGGGAAGCCATGATAGACACGTGTAGTGACCCCAGCTACCACAGAAGTGAACATATATCATAGCCCATACAGCTGAACTTCGAAAAAAAGCCCTCCACGGTACATCCTATAGTATAAAAGCATATAATGAAACAAATGTTTCTTGTGGATAAAAGTACTCGTTCCAGAAAGGAAAGATTACACCACACAACAAGTTTTCTTTAAGGGTAAAAATTAAAACCAATTATATTAAAAAATACCTGCTGTCTGCAGTCTAAGAGAGAATTTTTTGTCTCTCTCGGTCAGTAATAAAAGGAAAAAGTAAAGGTGTCTCTATTTGTTATCAATAAGAAAATAGAAAGTGTCTCTACTTGTTATCAATAAGAAAATTGAATATCATACGAGCTTGACTTCAGAAAAAAGCCTTCCATAGTACATTCTATAGCATTACAGCAAAAATGAAACAAAGATACATTGTAGATATTGTAAATATTAAATACTCATCCCAGCATGAAAGGAGTCAAGGACTTCACCAGAAGGCAATTTTTTTAAGGGAGAAAAAGTAAAACTACTAAAATATATCTGGCTTGAAAACAACTCCTCCTTTTTGGCAGTTTAAGAGGTTTTTTTTTTGGCCAGTTAGTAAAGAAAGGGAACATTAAAAGGGTCCCAGTTACCATAAATCAAATAGTTGAACAATGCTAACTTGTCAGAATCCAAGCCCATAAGCAGCACTACTATGTCATTCCCTCTCCAAGACAACAAAAGAATTAAAATCTCAAGATGAATGTCACAAAAATTATTGACCCATACCTTCCAAGAGTCATTAAATTTTTCTAGAGAGTCATTCCATGAAGGTGGTGCAGTAACACTGGAGGCCACTGAGAGGATCAAAGACAAAAGAAGTGAAAAACCAAAACTTGAACCATAAGTACACATGGGATGAACGCAAGAACCGAACTCTACAGCAGAGGAAATTTTTCTACAAATATTGATAAACAAGTGTCCTACTGAAGAATATGATTCCTAAAGTATAGATGATAAGTCCAACCATATAGTGAATAATTTAATTTAGAAAATGGTACAGCATAACAGTATAGGATAGAATGATTCAGAATAATTATAAATGGTACCTAAATGAGCCAATTCTACAGCCTACAGGGAAACACTTAATTGCTAGCGAATGGTTATTATGGCAAAGACCATACCATGAGACAAAATAAGCAGCAACTTTAAACAAATTTGAATAGGTGCAGCATTAACTGTTGTTTCAGGCAATGGTAGAGAAAGCAAAAGTGGTGCATATACTAAGACCAAGTCACATCGTTAGGCGGGCAGCAAGAATGAGTTTAAAAGCAATTTCCAAATCAATGGATTAAAAACAAAAATAAAAGTACAGACTGGATGATTATTTGGACATTTATTTGATCAAAATTTAACTCCAGAATCCCTAGGCATTGAGTATGAAAGAACTTGATTCTTCAATTAGAAAGGCTAGTTGGATCAAGAGTTAATTCATAGGCTGCTATTTAGCAGAAGATTGATAAAGCAAATAAAGAGGTAAGCAGATTAAGTGCTCACATGAATTAGATTCAGCTGCTGCATGTGTTTCTCTTTCTTCAAGAACTTGAAACCCCAAAAACCTTTGAAATTTATGGCAATAACACGCCAATTTTTCATCAACAGAAGAAACTTTACTACTTTGAACCCACTGATGCAATGAAAACTATAGAAGTAACTAATCGTTTCTACTTACCAAGCAATCCCTACAAGTCCAAATATATAGAATACTGATTCCCAGCCAAAATTTTGGATAAGGGGAGGAGCCAAAAGAAGCCTGACAGATAGTGATGCGTTAAAGGTGAATGCAAACAAAAAAGGTGGAACGGATCACAAATTTTCTACTTTTCAACATAAGACTACATGCTATAAATACAAACCCCATAACACTTCCTACACTCAAGCCACCAAATACAAATGCCACAGCCCGTGAGCGCTCCTCCAACGGTATTAACCTGCAACTCAAAATGAAGAAAATATTAAATAAGATTTTTCTTTGGCATAGAATATCCTCAGTAATGCCAAATCAATGCTCTCTTGGAAGGAAATATTAAAGTAGATTTTTCTTTGAGGAGAGGCTGTGGTGGAATGGGGAGTAAACTGTTTGAAAGTTGAAACTACTTGTCAAGGTCCAAAGAATTCTTCTTAGTGTCCTATATTTCTTTATATTCTGCTTCGAACTAACACCTCCAATAGAAAATTCTTTTTTTCCCCACAAGGGCTTCTCAAGGCCGAAAATTACTAATATTTCAATAATTGCAGAATAAAGCTGAGTTGTAACAGCATGCAGAATAGAAAAGGAAGCAGAACAAAAATCATAAATCAAATAAAGGGAATACAGATCAGTGGTCTACATGCCTAGCAATTAAATCAGTGGCCGCAGATGGTGAAACACCTTCTCCTATCCCAACCTAATGTGAAACGGAATGAAAGTCATTAACAATTGAGAAAGCATAATAAGTGGAAGACAATATGTTGAACAACAATTAACCCCAAGGAAAAAAATCAATAAACAGACCCTAACGTTAATGCATAGGAAGCCAAATGGAAAAATAAATTTAATGAAGCCAAGACCTTCTACAGATTTACTCAAGGATCCACAAAGGTCTATTGAAACTTGAATATCGGGAGAATAGGGTTAAGAAGAAAACCTACTAACCAAAATCCTTGAAAGGATTAACCCAGGCATATATCCTGCAAGCATAGGAACAAGAGCTGTAGCAATTGACCAGGTTAATACCCCAATCTTGAGAACTCTTCTGAAACAAAAAGAAGATAGAAGTGTAACATCATAAACCTAGAAACTGACAACTTACATGAGATTGTTATCTTCTATTGAGCATCCAGTTTACCAAGTAGATCTTTGCAGAAACAGTATCAAGCATTTTCCTTATTTTAATAGTTGTGCTTTCAGAATAAATAAAATTTTCATATAGTCAACAACAACAACAAAGTTTTGTCCCATTGGGTAGGGTTGGTTGGATGAATCACATGAGCAAGTTTCTTTTATAGTGATTCTCATTTATTTTTCTTATAGAACAATAAGAGCAGGGGAAAACACTTTATTTTTCTTGAAGAATTGTATTGAAATTATCTATATCTAATTTTAAGATTCCACTATGAAATATTGATAGCAAGTTTCTTTTAATGGTTATCTTCATCTTGATTCTGTTCTCTGCTATCTATTTCTGGCAGTAGATCAACTTAAATTTCATTTGTTATCATTACAGCCTCAATCTTGTTTTTAACTACTACCATGTAAGTCTCCACTTCTAAAAACATACGCACATTTCACTCATGTTTTGTTTTGTCTTCTAGCCTAATTTTTCACATATATACTTTCACAGCATTTGAAACAAAAGTCTGGCAGAGTTATGTCTGACATTTGTCTCAAGAATCCAAATTCCTAATTGGATTTTATCCCCACCTAAGACATATTCTTCCAATGGCATATCATTATAGCACACAAGTATTAAATCTTCTGACCCATGAAGCACAAGACTAGTTCAGTACTTCAGTATATATACTTCAGTGTGTTAACATAGGACCCTGAACTCTATTCGTCTAGTATCATGAATTGGGCCTAGAACCACCAATTTTACTTATCTGTATATACTAGTAACAAGTTGCAATCTGGCTCCAAAGGGCAAAAAAAGAAAAGAGAAAAACTTTTCTTGCCTCTGGAAACTAACCTTCCACCAAATATCTTGGCTAACCAACCCCCAGGCAATTGACTCAATGCATAACCCCAGAAGAATGATGATTGAACCAATCCGGCCACTGATGAATTCCACCCAAATTGATGAGACATTGGAATTATAGCAACGCTCAAGTTGACCTGCCCAATCAAGTAAATAATCAATAAAAGTAAACAAATGCTAACTAAGCAACCCTTCTGTAGCCTACACATGATGATTCCAGTTAACCCATTAATAAAGGGGAAGGTCAGCAACCCAAGTTGCCAGCAAACTAAACTAAGGATCCCTGGGGAAAGAACAAAATGAGAATGGAGTTCACAAAATTCAGCTTGTGCTTCTAAGAAAAGATAGAAAGCAAACAAGTGTTATAGCAATTGGCAAAACAACACTTTTAGTTTCCATCTAATTATAATCATCGCATAACAGAACAACGAAAGAGTAATAACCTTATCCATGTTGCAGATAACGAATGCCAGCGACGTCGTACCGATGAGCTTATATCTTTGGGGAAGATTCTTCCAAGGTGGCCAACGGCCATCAGAAGTCAGGGGAGACACATTTTGAGCTCCGGAAAGACGCTCCGAATCCAAAGCAGAAGCTTTCTGCTCCAATTCATCAACCCGAAATCCAGTGAGAACCTTGGCGGCAATTCTCTCACTATCTTTGACATTTTGTTGAGAGCTGGACAAAATTCTAAACCTTAGATGGTGTTTTGAAGGCAAACGGTGCATCTGAAAGCGTTGAATAGAGGTTTTGCAAACTGGGTTGTGCGAAAAGAAGCACAAATTATCTGTTCTGGGTGTAACTTTGGCCATTTTTTTATGACTGAAAACTGGAAATTCTAAGGAGACACGGGGAACAAAACTGGCGTAAGTAAACAAAAGAGAGTCTGATTCTGTTTCTGGGGGAAGAAAAATCCAAGGGTGCTTTCAGTTGCCAGGCGGACCAAAAGAGAACATGAATTCGCCACGAAGAAGCTCATTTGTGTGGCTCACATAAAATTGGAAATGAAATATTCCGCTTGCGTGTATATTTATTATTTATTCGCTTTGCATGTATAGTTTTCAGCCTCAAGAACTATTGGGTTTGCAGCGCAGCAGCATGGAATGGAAATACGGAAGCAGAACATAGGATGTAGCTTTATTGTTGATATCTAAATATCCTTCAGAAAATTTAAATTTGAGAAAAGATTCGTTTTTTTGAGTAAAATCTGACAAAAGATTATTGGATCATATGCGTGTGCGCGCGGGCAAGTAAGTGAGTGTAATATTGAGAGAAAAATATTATTTGAAGTATGGTAGAGATGTACTAAAAATTATTACAAAAAGAAGTAGAAAAATATTATGGGAGGTCTCCTAGTAAGCAAATTATCAACTCTTGTAGCAAACATCGTTGGAACTCAGAAGACTCAATCGGACAATAAGAAAAGATAGATTTGCGAATACAATGGCTCCGTTTAAATTATCGGAGGGAAAAGGAATTCTGGATAGATTAGAAGATGTAATGTTATTTATATTTAAATAAATGTTGAAGAAGTAATTTTTTATAAAAAAATTATTTAAATAAACATTGAAAAAATAATTTTTAGTAAAAAATAACTTAAAAAGACATGATTCATTAATTAATAATTGTATATTATTTTATATATTATGATAAAATAAGGGGAAAATAAAATAATAAAAAATGAAATAAATGAAAATATATGTAAATTAAATATCATTGAATATGTAAAATTGCTCAACTAACTAATATTGTTCAATTAACTAATATTATATAACTAATTGTTCAATAAAGGAAGTGTGGGGATGTGGAGATCAAATTATATTCAAATCATATCAACATATAAAAACATATTTAATCTCAACAATAATAGAGAGTTTAAATAATATGTGATAAAAAATTATTTAAAGATAACAATAAAAAAGGCCTATGTGGCTGGAAAAAGAAAAAAGAAAAATAAACCCCTTAAAATAAAGAAAAAGAAAAGAAAAACCCACAATGTTTTATCTTTTAAAATTGGTACCAACATAAAAAAAAAAGTAACTTTTTTAAGATTTTGTCATCGTAATGCCACTAGGAGGAATTTTTCTTTCTATAAAAAAAAAGGTTTTACCCCAAAAGTTCTTTTATGTTAAACAATTGTTAAATGGGATAAAAAAGCTGCACCAAACTTCTTGGGTTGAAAATGCATTTTATAAGCCTTGAATGCCCGTCCAAATGCACACACTATGCTCCAACTATTGCAGAATTGTTTGGGACCATGCATGGGCTAATCTTGTGTTGGTTTAGAGGTTATAGAAATATAGTTCTCTATTTTTTTTTTTACAAAATATTTCTCTATTGTGAGTGTATAGAAGTTATTAACTTGATCACCAGAGTATGTGACAATGATAATCCTTTTACATATACTTCTTTTTCCAAAAAAGATTTACTTTATTAAATAAAAGCATATAATAACATTTTAGATACATATTATTAACGACATTACATTGTGTGTTTATAGATGAAAATGCTTGCTTGATTTGGATTAGTTTTCTTAAAGTAATTTTACTCAATCCGAATAAAAAAAATTTTATCTCGATTTATATGAAAGCACTTTTAAAGTTGATTTTAGGTATCAATCACCCATTAATATACTCATAGGGAACATTGCTTCTCTGTTGATTATTTAGCAAGTCGTCCCATAACATGAAGACAATTTTTTGTATCCTTGACCATCTGCATATTAAGTGTAGGGCAGAGTTTGATGACGGGAAGATAAACCTTGACTATCTTTGTAATTTTTTTTTTTAGAATTAATAGAATTTAGTATTTTATTTTGGGGCAAAAAACGGTACTCTTGTTAATATTTTTTGTCAAAAAATTTAAAAGTTTTTATTGGTTATCATTATAAATAGGATTAACTTAGGTGAGGAAAGGTATAACTAGAAATTAAGATTCATATACTCTTGATTTAACTTAACAAAATAAATAACAAAACTAGGAGAACACAAGGAAGTTTTTTTTTTTTTTTTACTAAACACATATATCTCCTATTGGAGACAATTGTATTCGAAGTATGGCCAGATACGAAATGCGGGTATCTCTTTTAGCGTGAATTCAAATTTTAGTTCATCACATTATGAGGGACTAATCCCTTCTACTAAACTCAACCTTTACTAGTGAAAGACAAGAACACCCAAACTTATAATTTTATCTTTGAAATAAGGATCCAATAGCACAAACCCAATTCTAATTATCAAGTCAACCACTAAAGCGTTATTTGGATACGGAGGAATTGATTTTTTTTGAAAGTTTTGCCAATTAGTATTCTCTCCCTCCAATTTAAACAAAAAATGAACCAATGGTAGATTTTCCTCCAACCATTTTGAGCTTGTGAGCATTAGATGTAATCTTCAAATTTTTTGGGACATAGATATATATAATACTATTTTCTATCCTAATTATACGAGCACAAGGAGTTTACTCCTAAATATAAAACCTAATTCAATTTATCTATACATTTATGATATTCCCCCAAATTCTCCATATTGATTGCACATGGTGAGAAATTTCCTCCAAGAGATAGTTACAATCCATATAATTGTAAAGGGTATTTTTGAAAAACCAATACACATTTATTATAAATAATTAATTTAACTAATTTTCTTAATATTTATGAATTAATTATTTATCTCTCGTATAAAAGATTGGTATTCAAGTTTTTACCTAATGTGCTGGATCCATCGATTTACTACAAGATCTGATTTTAATCAGCATGTCATAGATGAAGCTAAAATTATTTTGTATAGGAACAGGAATGTTTCTTTAAATCTCATGTACTGGGAAGCTGATTGGTAGGTAGTTTTACACCATTAATTGTGAAGTCTTATAAAGGTGTGGATATCTTTTTTTTATAAATGCATTTTCTGAAATATTGTAGAACTTCAAGAAAACAAAACCTTACGGATACCTTTCCTTTTTAGACACGTTTTCTGGAATATTATAGAACACTAAAAGAATAAAATCCTATTATG
>QFDD01001984.1:0-19011 GCA_006871305.1 Vachellia collinsii | reverse complement strand
ATACATAATAACGTTCATCCACCTCGATCCTTCCATGGATTCTGACTTATGGACTTCACATCTTGCCTTGATGAATTTTGCCTCGTCCATTATTTATGGCTTATAAATTTCATCTTTCCCTTCTTCAATATAAGATAAGCATTTTTGTTTGCAATTGGTTTTGGTAGACATTTGATTGATTATGGCGTGATGAAGAGGAAGCAGAAAGAGAAGAATAACTGAAATGTGAGCAAGCGAGGAAGAGGGATGCTGAGCTTCGTTTGGAGCAGCTGCCATGACTTCTTCTAACTAAATGCAAGCTGATCTTGAAGATCTTGAGGATCAACAGGTAGATCTTGGAGAGTGCAACCATGGCTATGAAGATCGGCGGTTTGTCCTTTGCCACCCTCGACGACATCAACAAGCCATTGCCCTTGGATGATCTGCAGAAATAAGGGAAGTCGAGGTTTGAAGGATGCTTTGCTAGTGGCCAGGGAAGCCGATGTGAAGGTGGAAAGCTCCTCATCACCGATGATAATGGAGAGCCACGGATCTAGGCAGCAAAATGATTTTTTTTATTTTAAAAAAGGAACCTTTTAGACCGCATGCAATACATGCGGTCTAAAACCTTTTAGACCGCATGCAATACATGCGGTCTAAAACCTTTTAGACCGCTGAAGATAGTCTTTGGCGGCGACACTTTTGTCGCCGCTGTAGGGTATCTTCAGCGGCGACTTTTTTTTGTCACCGCTGAAACCTTCAGCGACAATACTTTCGGCGGTGACTCTTTTGTCGCCGCTGAAAGACTTTCAGCGGCGACTTTTATACTTTCAGCGGTGACTTTTGTCGTCGCTAAAAGTCAATTTTTTTGTAGTGTATGGCTATGAAGATCGGTGGTTTGTCCTTTGCCACCCTCGACGACATCGACAAGCCATTTCCCTTGGATGATCTGCAGAAATAGGGGAAGTCGAGGTTTGAAGGATGCTTTGCTAGTGGCCAGGGAAGCCGATGTGAAGGTGGAAAGCTCCTCATCACCGATGATGATGGAGAGCAATGACGGAGAGCGACGGATCTAGGCAGCAAAATGATTTTTTTTTATTTTAAAAAAGGAACCTTTTAGACCGCATGTAATACATGCGATCTAAAACCTTTTAGACAGCTGAAGATAGTCTTTGGCGGCGACACTTTTGTTGCCGCTGAAGGGTATCTTCAGCGGCGACTTTTTTTTGTCGCCGCTGAAACCTTCAGCAACAATACTTTCAACGGCGACTCTTTTGTCGCCGCTGAAAGTCAATTTTTTTGTAGTGACTTTATATGGGTGTATACTCACATTTTTAAAAATAAGATATATATATATATATATAAACTGGTTGACATGAACAAATTTATATTTAGAGCATTATTTGTATATAAAGTATACTGATTCTGATAATATAGTTATATAATTTGGCAAAAAATATACAATTTTAATTTATGATATGTGTGTGTATGGGGATAAGAGTAATTTTGTCTTTTAACTTGTTATTCCCACATATTTTCATATTCTTTACAATCCAACCAAACAATTAACAAAATCACATCAATATCATTGCATTCCATTAGATTAATTTATATTTGCTAATATTTAATGTACCAGAAAGGGCTGTGGCTATATTTACTATTGTTTGATGCTTGCTTCTTAGCGCTTGGATAAGAAACCTGCCTCAGTAAAGCTGAAGCCCATGTCAAACCACTAAAGCTAAAGGGGAGCACTTACTCGACAAAACATAAGAAATGGGTCGACTCTAAAAAATACGACAAACAAACTCATTAATTTTATTAATTTACTTCTTTATATGTCTGAACTGAACTAGATATATGATTCGTTCCCTGTCCGATTACATCCATACAGCGTTACATCTAAAGTCAATACCTTTAACTTTAATATACAATTAAATAATTACTTCACACAAAACTTAATTACATTAAAAAAAACATAACTTTAACTTTTCTAAACATTGAATTTTAAGGAGATAACTGCCGACCATCTATATACTTATCCTCAAATTTTATTTCTTCCTATTGTTAGAATTTATAATTTTACCATTTATTTATTATTCCTGTTATACTTAGCATTATACATATTTAACTTATTTGATTGTATTAAAGAAGTTAGTTGGGGCAAAAAAAAAAAATAAAAGAAGTTAGTTAGTTAAATTAATTAATATGGAATTTTTTTTTAAATTACCCTAACTATATTCCTCAATTCTTTCAATCTCTATGTTAGTTGATTATTGTTAAGATAGTATTAATAGAGGTGATTGGAAAAAATTGATAAATATGAAAAATAAATCTTACATTTAAAACCAATATCAACTTCCCAATTAAGCTCTATATTAACTTAAAACCAATATCAACTTAATATAAGTATCATAGAAGTATAATATAGATTTTGTTCTAATGGGGTTTGTCATATTTTTAATATTGATAATGTTGAAAACTTGTTAAATTACAAAGAGGAAATGGACACTAATCAATTTTAAAATTTGTGGAATCTCACTTACTTATGGTGAAATCTCATTTGTATATTGTGGAAAATCAATTGCATATTGTAAAAGCTCATTTGTATTTGTATATTAGCTATTTTGCATCTTTGTGTAACCTTAGTTGAATATCACAGAAGGTCTCATTCTGCAATTAATTTGGCAATTGAGAATTTGTTCCAAATTCTCCCAATTATAAAACATGGTTATTGTGTTGTAAGTTTTTTAATAAGAAAATTCTTAGATCAAGTTTTTTATTTTTATTCTGTCAAATTCTTCAATCATATATGATCATATGTTCCATCTTTTGAATATTATCAATAAACTCTAAACCAACATGAAAAATAGGACACCTTGCAATGTGTGATTAGATAACTTAAATAATAAATATAAGGAATTTGATTTAAATATAATTACATTAAAATTAATTTATAGATACATATATGATATATTTAGGGAAATATATTAATAATTATGTGGCATTCCAATCTTTTTTTCTCCAATTTCAAAATCTTGAGATTTGGTTGATTCTCTATTACTCGATCATGATGAAAAGCATTTTCACACAAATCGAAATAAAACTCTCTCACATACTCAACTCAAATTATATGAAATCACTTTTCAAAAGCTGCTCCTAAACATATATGTCTGGAGTTTGTTAAATATTTTGTCATTTTGTATTTTTGGAGTACTTTTTCAATCATTTTCCCTGTATTTATGTAACATATAAAATTTGAGAACAGTAACAACGTACTTTTTCTATGTCACCCATCATAAATTAATAAATAATAGGGAGAATTACGAACGTTCCTTTGAATTTTATATTAATATCAATGTTTACGTCATCAGATCAATTATTAACTTACATAATCTATGATGTCATTGATCCACGTGTATTTGTTTCTCTTCCTCTTTCTTTCCAACCACTATCTTCCCCACAACTAAATACTGTACTGAATGCCTTTTTGGAAATTAATTAAATAGTTTTTCAAAATGATTGTGTTTGTAATTTAGCTTTTCTATTCTAAAAGTAGATAAAGGAAATATAAAATTAATTATTAAAAAATTAAATAAGTTTTTTTTTTTTTTGCTTTCGCACTCGGTATCCGGCACCCTTTTCTGAATCTTTGGCCTTCTAACTGGACCAGGTAACCCGGAGCACCGACTAATCCGGACCCCAACACGGCGGCCCTTGCGGGGGTAGGTCGGTACCGATGGGACAACCTCTTTGAGGCTGCTTTAATTATCGCGTCTGTCACCCCCCAGGATTCGAAACCTCATCCTGAGGGATGCTGATCATAGCCCCAAACCAACTCGACCGAGCGCCCATTGGTAATTAAATAAGTTTTTTTATAGCATACGTGTGTGTGCTGATTTGTTTTAAAGTACAACCTTACATTATTATGTCTAATGATTATAATTAATTATTATTCAGTAATTAATTCAAGTTTAGTTTGGATACAATTAAGGAGTCTAGTTCTATTTATATAACTCTAGAAATAAAATAATAGTAGTAATAATAATTAATATCTTCAGCTTTTTAATTTGTTCTGAATATTCAAGGCACAAGTGAAAATGACAAGTTGACACTTCACAATCTCTCATATTATAGGATCATTGATCTAGTCATCATTGACATTCCTATATATTATATTATGTATTTAATATAAGAATCAATTGATTTTCATTGATGAGATTAAAGATGTTAAATACACCATTTTAAAGTATTTATTTATGTATATAATTATATTATATTATATCAGTCTATAAATTAAAAAATTAATTTTAAAAAAAAAAGATAAATATAAATATTTTTAAGTAATATATTTAACTTCTTTAATTATTGTAAAAAATTAACTGATATTTATATTAAAAATCATTGTAATATTTGGTAATTATGAGATTAAAAAGCGGACCTTGGGCACAACAGACAAATGTAGCTCTAACCTCTAACAACTAGACAAAACGATACTCAAGGTTGTTCTTGGAATAGTTCAGGGTCATCTAACACGTATTCATTATAAGTAGTTAATTTTTTAACTTATTTGAATTGTGAATATAGCTCATGTATTAGCAACATGAGGTAGTGTAATTATTAAATATTATTAAAAATATTATTTGTGGGCCTGTATGTATTTCATTAAAATGTCGTCCTTTTTCATTATTAAATTGCTTGACAGAAGTTTCGATAAATTCGTTACAGTGGGTCCCGAGGAGGTGGGACGTCAATATGTCATTTCCTTATTTTGTTTTAAAAAATATAAAAGTTGAATTGATTAACAATAAGACAGCAATTGCGAAAATTATAAATCTTAATTGGGTGAAGAAAACATCACTACCAAAAAAATAGGCACTTTATGATAGATTTCTTTTCTATATTTTTTTATAATAAAGACAATTTATTAAAACGATGTGATAAAGAGAAAACCATTTTATATGTATTTATACTATTTCACAAATTTTAATTTGATAAGAGAGAAAAGTCGCATGAATATGGCTCAACAGATGAACAGGAATCCCAGGGCCTCCAGTATTTATTAATACAAGAGATTGTACGTTTACAATGTGATCAAGACACGTGTACATAATGGGAGTATTCTAGAATCCTATATACAAAGAATAATGAATGAATAGTAATAATAGTCATAATATTCTAACTCCCTTGATAAACGCCAATATTTACATGGTTTTCTTACTCCATTTCGGAATATTTGATAACTTAATTGCCCTATTTTGTGTTAAACTGAATCATTTTTCCTCTGTGGTCGTACATTGCATATATAACAACACAAAAAGGGAAAATTGAATGAATGGTGCCCCCCTCCAGTTGTATATACTTTTGACCTCCAGTGTTTTGTACTTTAACGAGGTTTATTTTACTTCTGATTGCAGATGCAGAGGGAAGATATTCAAGTACTTGAAGACAAAACTGAAGGGATGCAATTCAGGATTAAGCGGAGTGCCACTGGGCAATTTATGTTGCGACCCAACTCTCATATGTCGTGACTTGTTTGTAACATTTTAAACTCTATTGTCTTCAAACGTCGCGACACAATTCAAATCAAGTCGCGATATTTATCTGTGTTAGTCGCGACACATTTTAAAGTAAGTCGCGACATGAGGACGTGAAATTGATGCTGTGCGTTCTGAGTTGAGATCAACAACCGGATAAAAGGGGGGGGAGAACAATCACGAAGATTCATGCAGTTCTGGACGGGAAGAGATATCACGAGGCAGAGAGGAGTTCTGGGGAGTTTTCTTGAACCTTCTGCAAATCATCATCAATTTGGATAGACTGGATACCCTTTGCTCCTGCTGTTGAACATTTTTTTGACTACCTCCCACCAATCCGTCTGCTATTTCACCTCCATTTTCATCTTCCTTTTCTGATGGTTGAGCGTAGGAGTGATAGTTGCTGCGATATTGAAGTCATGAGAGGCTAGATTCTAAGCCTCTTGGTGATGGAGAACAAAACTTGAGCCGGAGATTCATTGGGGAGTATACCTAGCCATATCTTGTATTTGATTGTTGTAGAGATCTTTAGATCTAGAGATTTCTATAGCTATACACTTCAGTTTGCAGATTTGCAAATTTATGATTTGACCGTGTAGTTGGATCAGTTGTTGTTCATATGCGTTTTAGTTACTGAACTTCAGATTTGATTCCTTGTGTTCACTAGATTATCAATGATCATTGGTGATTGTTTGTTCATTAGGTTTCTGTGATTGTAATAGCAATCTGTCAACAGCATGAACATCAATTCTTCTTTCTGCATTTTGAGTGTTACTGAACAGTGTTTTAATGAATGTTGTTGTCTTGGATTCAAGCCAATTTGCATTAATTGAACCATTGGACCTAAGTGATAGCTTAGGGTTAATCAATTAAACTCAGAAGGATTGACCTCCCATAATTAAACCAAGGCAAGGACAGTTAAGTTCCCATCACTGAGAGTCTATTCACTATAATCCTTTTCAATCAGAATTTTACTTTCAATCATTGAAGAAAACACCAAAAACATTACACTGCATTGCAATTTATTCTGTAGCTCTAGACTAAAACCCCCTATTTTACAAATTCAAGTTCAACATGCTTTTGATAACTAATTTAGACTAGGATAGCCATTAAACCGCTCCTCGAGAAGAACGATTGGTTGCGCACTATACTACATTCTTTTTGTGCAATCATTTTGTATCGAACCGGAAGGCGACAAAACCGTGTCGGATCATCCCTCCTTTTACCCTGATCCCTCCTCCAGTGTTGGATGTAAGTTCTATTATGCCAAGCTGGTTCCTTAGATGACAGAATCTGAAGTGAGATAAAGGCTTCGTAAGACAATCTGCTAGTTGCACCTTTGTTGGAATATATTGTACTGACAGTTTATTTTATAGAACTTGATCTCTTACATAATGAGCATCAATTTTTATATGCTTTGTTCTTGCATGACATACTGGGTTTGAAGCAATAGCAACAGCATTGCTATTATTGCACCAAATAATAGGAACTTCCTTCAGTCTTAACCTGAGTTTTGACAACAGGGAAGTGATCTAAGAGATTTCAGCTACTGTATTGGATGGGGATCAATACTCTGATTCTATGCAAGAGAGAGAGAGACCACCTTTTGTTTCTTAGAGGACTAGGCAACAAGAGAACCTCCAAGAAATATACAAAAACCTCCTACAGACCGTCTATCATTAAGGCATGCAGCCCAATCTGCATCAGAGTAGGCAGTTAAACGAAGGTTTCTCGAAGGTTTTATCTGAACCCCTAGGTTCATTGTTCCCTTTAGATATCTCAACACTCTCTTCACAGCTATCCAATGCTCAGTAGTGGGTCTAGACATATACTGACAAAGCTTCCCAACATAGAAACTTATGTCAAGTCGTGTGTTGCATAGATATTGCAAGGCTCCAATTACACACCTGTAGTTGGATGGATTCTCAAGGAAAGTACCATGGTGGATAGATAAAGATTTACCTGCTGCCATGGGAGTCTTAACAGGAGCAGCTCCACTCATTTGAAATCTATCCAAAATATCCATGATGTATTTCTTCTAACTTAGAAACAAGCCAGTTTTGTTTCATTGCATTTCTTTGCCAAGGAAATAATGTTCTGAACCCATATCTTTGAGGGCAAAAACATTGTGAAGCTTTAAAATAAACAAGTTCAGACTCTTGAGATCACTAACAATTACAAGTATGTCATCTACATAAACTAGGATGGTCATAATTTGAGTTCTATCGGCATATATGAACAATGAAGAGTCGCTCTTGGAATTGAAAAATCCCCAATCTAACAGCGTCTATTTCAACATTTCATACTATGCCTGTGGTGCTTGTTTTAGCCCATAAATTGCTTTAGATAGTTTGCACACATTATTAGGACAAGCTTTGTTCACAAAACCTTCCGGTTGATCCATAAAGACATCAAGAAACCATTTAAGAAGGCATTATTAATGTCAAGTTGCCTTATATTCCAACCAAAAGAGACAGTAAGAGAAATAACAATATGAATAGTAGTGGAACGTGCAGCAGGACTAAAAGTCTCATTAAAATCAAGTCCAGCAGTTTGTTGAAAGCCTTTAGCTACTAACCTTGCTTTAGGTTTGTCAAGTGTGCCATCAGCTTTGTACTTTGTCTTGAAAACCCACTTATACTCCACAATATTTCTTTGTCCAGTATAAGGAACCAGCTGCCATGTATCATTCTTGATGGGAGCTTCATACTCATTCATCATTGCCTTTTTTCCAAAGAGGATGTGCAAGAGCTTCCACCACAGAACACGGATCCAACAATCTAAGGACTGCAGATCCAATAAATAGGGTTTTCTTCTTAGAAATTCCCTTCTTGCTCCTAGTCATCATAGGGTGCACATTTTGACTTTCCAGAGTGCTATTCTCTGCTGCAATAGTCTCAGTTTGTTGCTGTACAGAAGGCTCTCACTGTACAGAGGAAGATAGTGATTCCTGCAATTGGACCGAATCTAAAACAGGAAGTTCAGCAAGAGAAGAACTAGAAACAGTAGTGGAAGAACCAGAAATTTCTGAGATAGCAGGTTGTTTATTACAATCATTAGCACCAAGAGCTGAAGTAGGAGTTTGAGAAGTGTTCTCCATGGGTGCACTACATAGTTCAGCACCAGACAACATATTCCCAGCACCAGAATCAGAAATACCACACTTAGCGGTAGAAGACAGAAGCTAGAGTTGCATGGGAAAATTAGAATAGGACACAACCTCATTTTGTGAAGGTTGTTTTAAATTAATGAATCCATCAGCAAAAGGAAACACTGATTCATTAAAGACTACATGTCTAGAAATATAACTTTCCCTGTAGAGTTGAGACACTTATAACCCTTATGCGCACCACAATAACCAATAAACACAGATTTAGTACTGTGAAATTGAAACTTGTGAGTGTGGAAGGGCCTCAAGCAAGGATAACATGCACAACCAAACACTTTAAGCATAGTATAATCAGGTTTCTTATTGAACAGTTGCTGAAAAGGAGAAATACCATTCAAAATATGAGTTGACAGCCTATTAATAAAAAATATTGCAGTATAAAAAGCCTCCCACCAATAATGCAGTGGCATATTTACTTGTGCTAGTAAAGTCAGTCCCATTTCAACAATGTGTCTATGCTTCCGCTCAATTCTTTCATTTTGAGCAGATGTGTGAGGGCAAGGATGACGAAAAATAATACCATAAGTATCTAGGACAGAGTTAAAGCACCTAAATTCACCACCCCAATCACTTTGAAGAATCTTAATCCTTTTGTCAAATTGATTCTCAGCCATGTTCTTAAAATGCTTAAACACTGAGAGAGCCTCATCTTTGGATTTTAAAGGATAAACCTAAGTGTGTCTAGTATAATCATCTAAGAAACTTATGTAATATTTGTGTCCACCAGAGGAACATATGGGTGCTGGACCCCATAAATCAGTGTGAATCAAAGATAGAGGTGCATCAGCTCTAGAATCTGAGAGAGTAAAAGGTAATCAATGGGATTTACCCAATTGGCAAGATTCACAAAAATTAAAGGCATCTTTATTTATATGATGTAAAACCTTACAATCAGTCAAGACCTGACTCAAAATTTTACTACTAGGATGACCAAGTTTCCTATGCCATGATTCTACAACAGAAATTAAAGCATAACACTGACTCTCAGACTATTTTTGACTCTCAACAGAACTGGAAAATGATGAAGGAAGAGGTTGAGCTGATTCTGCAAGTTTGTACATGCCATCACTGGAAGCTCCATGTGCCAAAACTTGATTAGTGTGCAAGTCCTTCACAAAACACCTGTGTGAGTAAAATGACACATATACAGGATTATCATCAGTCAACTTCTTAACACTTAATAAGTTCCCTGTAATCTTTGGAACAACCAAAACATTCTCCATTTTAAGAGTTTTTGAACCAGTGCATGGTAACATAGAATTTCCAGTTTGCTTAACTCGTAAAGGATGATCATCACCAACTAGGATTCGCTGATTACCTGAATCATCATTCTTGGAATCAACATACGCGGATGTGGAAGCAACATGGTGAGTAGTCGCACTGTCTAAATACCAAGATGGATCAGTGAGAGTCTCACTTGTAGCAGTAAATGCAGAGGGTGAAGGAGGAACACCGAAGCCTCCAGGTTTCTTCCCATAAGGTCCATCATATTCCTTATCATAGAGTTTGTAGCATGTACGCACTTCGTGGCCATATCTCTTGCACAATTGACATTGAGGTTTGTCTTGAGTCT
Source organism: Vachellia collinsii (assembly GCA_006871305.1). Classification (NCBI taxonomy): domain Eukaryota; kingdom Viridiplantae; phylum Streptophyta; class Magnoliopsida; order Fabales; family Fabaceae; genus Vachellia; species Vachellia collinsii. The sequence continues at coordinate 8,756 of QFDD01001984.1, read as the reverse complement.
CAGAACGTGTATCAGTGGCCCACGACTTGAATACACCTCAACCAACACGTCCCATGTTTCTACCACCGTGAGCTCTCCATGAACCACAACTACTTCTGTTATCCTCAGTTTTCACTGCAACATTAGCAAAGGCATTAGTAACATACATAGTAGCATTTAATTGTTGAAAACGAGCCTCAAATTTCATTAATTTCAAATGCAACTCAGCCCAACTAAGATCAACTCTATCAGATAGATAAACCACAAGAGGATTATAGTCACTATCTAATCCAGAAAGAACTTGAGAGACAAGATCTTCGGGTGATTCAAGATTACCAGCCAAAGATAATTTATCAGAGAGTATTTTCATCTTCATTAAATACTTTTCCATCCTCAGTGAACCTTTTTGTGTACGCTGGAATTCAAACCTCAAAAGTTGAACACGAGCCTTGCTATTTGCTCCTGCCAAGCTCTTAGCAAAGGTCTAGAGCTCACAAGATGTTTTGCACTTTGTTAGTTGTAAAGCCACGCGAGGAGAATTTGGTCTGTGACCAACCAATCATCAAACTCTGGATTAGGGATGACATCTACGTTTGCATCAAGAATATACTCAGACGGTACGGCCTTAGTGCCGTAGATGTGGCCGTCGAGTCGATGCCCTCTAATGATTGGTAACAGCAGGGACTCCCAGAGGAGAAAATTAATGACATCGAACTTCACCGGACTCACTTGACTGAGTGAGTTAAGGAGTGGGATGGATTTGGAGGAGACGAGAGGAGAGACAGAGGCAGACGCATGAAGGGGTGTCGGGTTGGAAGGAACTTGAATGGAGGTGTGAGGGGTTGTTAGGTTAACAGAGGTATTAGGTGGAGGTAGGTTGTCTGAAGGTGAGGTAGGGTTTGACAGCGACTGGACAAGGGAGGTGGGGCTAGCTGTGGATGAGGCCATGACGTGTGTCTTTCCTTGCTTTGATACCAAGAGACAAAAGTCGTATGAATATGGCTCAAGGGATGAATAGGAATCCCAGGGCCTCCAGCTTTTATTACTACAAGAGATTGTACGTTTACAATGTGATCAAGACACGTGTACATGATGGGAGTATTCTAGAATCCTATATACAAAGAATAATGAATGAATAGTGATAATAGTCATAATATTCTAACTGATACTTGTATGTTTGTTCTCTTTACTAAATCTTTTAATTTTAATTTGTCAGCGTTGTTAGCCCGCTATAACTTTACTCTATTAGCAACATTAGAACCTATACATAGGAGTTAAGGATGTAACAAAACAATGTTAAATGAATGATCAAAGAGATAAAAAGATATAGGTACTAAATTCACTAACTACTCAATGTTAAATATTGATACAATTTTTTTTATTAAACACATGTATCCTAGTATTCGAGGTAATCATGTTTAAAACATCATCAAACACTAAAAGTGGTATCACTTGAAAGAGAGAGAGAGAGAGAGAGGTGTGTGGATAGATGAAAGAGAAAGAGGGGGGGAGAGAAAGGGCTGGGAAGAAAATTATAAAAGTTTAGGCATTTTTATCTTTTTCAAGTGTGGGCCCACTTCATAAAGTAAGGATTTGTCGCTCTGAATGTATATATTTACTTTTACTTTTTTTTTTAAACACCAAAAGTTCAAAGAAAATTTATGGTGTTGGCCGTTGGTTATATTTTTGTACCTCTTAAGTCTTTGTATTAAATAGTGAATGATAAAAAGGTTACACAATGATGCTGGGCTTAAACTAACATTAGCATATTGCAAACGATTAGAAGTCACGAAAACACAGAAACTTAGTCCTAAAGTATTCAAACAAAACGGCCTTGGTGAAAGGGGAAAGCCCAAACTAAAATTAGAAGAAAAAACATAAAAGGCCCAAGTGAAAGGAAAACAGCCTAAAATTTCTTTCTTTATTTCTTTGTTTTTTTGTTGGTCACTATTATTCTCCTAATAAAAACAATCCTATTTAAGAGACAGTCAAACACTAATTTTTGACACCTATCTCAGTAGAGATTTAAACCTTGGTTCACCACGTTATAAAGAACTAGCTTGTCCCACTAGATTTAATCCTGTTGGTAAACGGCAAAGATTTTAGGGCTTATACGTGGACTCAATTTTTTTTTTAAAAAAAAATTAAATTTGAGATTTTCCCTGGTAAAAAAAGAACTCAAGTTACTAAAGAGGGTTAGGTCTAACGAAAAAGGCTAATTTCTCATAACATGACAAATTAATGTTTCAATCTCTGTTGGGAGAGGCACTCACATTTAGTACCTAACAATACTCAAATAAAATTACCTCTGGTAGAAGAATGATTGTACTTTAAAGAAAACAAGAAGAACAACCCTAGATTTTCTCTCTGTTTTTTTTTTTGCGTTGTCTTTTTTGTAATTAAGAGAGAATATACAAGAATTGTCACCACCTGCATGTGAATGTAAGTGAAGGGGACAACCAATCTTTCTTTTGTTGGTTGACTCAACTTGGTGTAATACTTATGAATAAAATATGCGCGCGCGCCCGTTCAAGTTTTCAACATTTCTCATTTCCATGAAATTAAAGGGCGTACGTGTTGGAGGAGTCATAAAAATGACGTGTACCCCATAGCCATAGGAAGCATACAAAGGGAACAATTAATGGAGAGATTCTTGGGTGCTACCACCCAATCTATATCTATATGCACTTAAAAACTCTTTCACTAGATTCACCGTGAAAAAATATAGATGATGTAGCACGGGTAAGGAAAAAGGGAGAATATATGAGTAGGGGATGAAAAAATATAGATGATGCAACACGGGTAGTACCGGGAAAACGGGCCCAACCCGCCGGTTGAGCCCGCCAACCCGTGGGTTGGGGGCGGGTTCGGGCTGCAAAAAATGCGGGCTGCACGGGCCTGGCCCGTATAACCCGCGGGTTATGCGGGCTCAACCCGCGGGGTTGATAGGTTGGCCCGCCAGCCCGCCTATTTTTTTTTTATTTTTTTTTTGTTTTTTAAAAGTTAATTTTTAAACAAATTTTTTACAATATTAAATCTTCATGAACCACACAACACATAATTGTATATACTTGTTTCTATCTTATTGTTATTTATATATCAAAATGAATATTTTTTAAAAAATGTGTAGGATTAAAATAAATAAAATTTATTAAATATATCATAATTACTAAATAATATATGAAAATTTATTCCAAATATGTGTTTTGAAGCCAATTAACTTCATATTAATTATTTTTTATAAATATTTATGTTTATTAAAATTTATAAATATATATTAAAAATTAAAAAATTTAAAAAAATTTAAAAAAAAAATAAAAAATGGCGGGCTAGCGGGCTAGCCCGCCAACCCGCCATGGCGGGCCCGGGCTGGGGTTTTCCCAGCCCGCCAAGGTGCGGGCTGCACAGCCCGCACCGTTTGGCCCGCAGGTTGAGGCAGGTTGGCCCGCCAACCCGCGGGCCAGCCCGTTTCCCGGTACTAAACACGGGTAAGGGAAAAGGGAGAATATATAAGTAGGGGATGAAGGGAAACTAGGGAGAAAGGAGAGAAGTATAGAGATTCCGGCAGGAAGAAAGTATTATTTTTCCAATTCAAAAACTGCTTACAAAGGGATATGTGAGGTCCATTTTTAGCCTCACTCAAACCCTAGGACTAATCAAATTTAAATTTTAAAATAAAGGCTAATAAAATCAAATCAAATAAAAAATATTAAGATACTGCTAAATCAATTCAAAATTCAAAAAAACTACTAATTAAATCAAATCAAATCAACGATATATGATAGTCTTCAAATCTATGAGATTCTCATTAATCTTTTATGATTCCCATCAATAGATCTCCTAGAAACTTTTCAAATTTCAAATCCCACGTCACAAATTTCCACTGGTACACTCATCTTTTGCACTATTCAAAACTAGTGATTACTCCTCCGCATGTTGCGCGGGTTGATGTGACAGATCCATTAAATTCAAGAATAAATTAATTTGATGTGATAAATTCATTACTTGTTCATGGCATACAATTCACGTGTTCATCCAATATTACAATCACGCTCAGTATAAAACTTATTTTAAATGCTGCACATTTCTAAATATTTCCTCAAAAATAAGTTTGCAAATATTTCACTATTAAAAATAGAGTGCCCTCCACTACTTGATGAATAGGAAACTTATAAATCTAAAGTTATTTCATCTTAATTTCAATTAAGAAAACAATTTACATTATCCATATTAAATAAATATATTAGAATGAAAAATATTTCATGAATCCTTGATAACAGTAACAAATGCCATAAGTTTTTCATGGGAAAATATATAAAGGTACACTTATTAGAACATCAAATATAAATGTACACTTATTAGAACATCAAATATCAAATTATAAAATTAAAATCCGTAGTGATAGAGGTTATAGGTTTCTTACATGCAGTTTTATCAACATACATAACTATTTTGCCAATTTTTTTTTCCAGACACTTGGTTCAGACAATACCATAAAAAATCTTTCAATTAAAGTTTAGCATAAACTAACTTGCTAATCTTCATTCCTCGAAAGTCAAATGCAAAAATAAAGTCGATAAATAATTAAATGCATAAGTGGCACCATTGAGAAAATTTGGAACGTAAAAAACAGGGGTTTTTTCTAAATATACTGCAAACAGTAAAATAATTTATCCAAATACTACACATAAAAACTTATTTATTCATATACTACACTTTGTCAGTCAGACCGTAGATCCTACTGACAAAATTCTGAACTTGTTCAAGCAATGAACGAGTTCAGAATTTTTTTTTTATTTTTTTTTAAAAAAATGGTTGGAACTTCACTGTGTGAATGAGTTCCAACCCCCAATGCTTCCCTCCAATTCCTCCCCCCTCCCCAAAATCCCAAAGCCCCCAACGTCCCCTTCAATTAAAAAAAAGATTTTTTTTTTACTTTTTTTAAATATTCCAAATTGCCCTTAAAAAAAACCCTAAATTTATCTTTCACCAGTTGACCAAATTTGATTTCCTTTTAATACATGCTCTAAATAAATTACAACTGAACTATAATTCTAATACATAAAAATTTGTAGGGAGAAAATAAATTTTATGTCACATTAAATGATTGATTAACTACATATAATTTGCAGGGTTTATTTCTTTTGGTGCTTGTTAGGAAGATAAAAAAAATAATGGTCTTCCTAACTGGCACAAAAAAAGTAAACCTCTACAAATTATATGTAGTTAATTAATCATTTAATGTGGCATAAAATTTATCTTCTCACTACAAATTTTTATGTATTAGTATTATAATTCAGTTATAATTTATTTAGAGTCTGTATTAAAAAGAAATTAAATTTAGTCAACTGGTGAAAAATAAATTTAAGATTTTTTTTAGGGGCAATTTAAAATATTTAAAAAAATAAAAAAAAAACTCTTTTTTTTAATTGAAGGGAACATTGGGGCTTTGGGATTTTGGGGAGGGCGGAGGAATTGGGGGGTGGGGGTTGGGACTTCCAACCATTTTAAAAAAAAAAATAAAAAATTTTCTGAACTCATTCACAATGTAAACGAGTTCAGAATTTTATCAGTAGGATCCACGGTCTAACTTATAAAGTGTAGTATATGGGTAAATTATTTTACTGTTTGCAGTATATTTGGAAAAAAACCTCAAAAACAGCATTAATTAAAAAAGATCGTTACCCAGGGTATGTTTGGGAATAGTTTTTTTAAGTGATTTTACGCAATCCAAGATAAATATATAAAAGAAATTTTATCTCGATTTACGTAAAAGAACTTTTTAAATAATTAACAAACAAAACCTCGATGAAAGTAAAATGAACATCATGATATAGAAGGGGCTGGAGGCAAGTAAAAAATCAACATCATCATCAATATCAATGTAAAGTATCAATCCTGTACGGATATGTACTGTTTGTAAGCCATCAACAATGCAGCTCCGCTCAAGTTCTGTTCAACCTTTTTTATTCTTTCAAATTGTCTCCACACATTTCTTTCAAATTGTCTCCGCTCAAGTTACATTGATGAACAGTGTTTGGTGGAAGACTTCTTATAGTTATATTGATGCTCCCATTTTCAAGAGACGTCCCTCATTATAGAGGCTCCCTCCTCTCTTCCATTTCAAATACCAAATCCCCTTTTCTTTTATATACACCTAAAAACTCTTCCATGAAATTCACTATTCATAAGGAAAAACGCAAATCTCCTCTAAGCTTTTCAAATTTCAAATCTCCCGCCACATATTTCCATTGTTACACTTATCTTTTACATTGTCCAATGCGCTCCCATTTTCAAGAGGCGTCCCTCATCACGGGTTCCCTCCTCTCCTCCATTTCTAATACCAAAACCCCACTTCTTTCATCACGCCATGGTCATATCAGAAGAAGACGACGAGGTTGAAGAATAATAGAAAGAATAGAGGCCAAGTGAGCGTCGACCATGGTCATATTTGGAAAGCACATGAAGCATTTGGGAGGTGAGGTAGCGCCAAAGGTATTTATTCAATGCACCGAATTCTCTTCGATGAGTAACCCGTCTAAGCACATGATATGTGAAATGAGCAAGATTTCTGCTCTCTCTCTCCACCCTTGCTATTTTCTGCTTTTTCTGAGCTGTGCGATGACATAGAGTCGACAACAGATTTTCCCCTTAGTTTCAAAAACCTGACTCGCACCGCCGGAATGCCGTCAACCGTGTGAGCAATCCCTCCGTCGCTGCCTCCAGATAGGGGTCAAAGCTCTCAAATCCAAAATATCTCCCCTAGACGTGGTCGAGCTTGTGGTAAGATCCCGAATTCCATAGCATTTCTGACCAATCGTTCTGTTGTGATAATAACACTGATATTTCTTGCTCCGAATGCATGTGTTTATCGTATATGCTCAGTATTGAAAGGTCAACTTTATGATTGATTTTATTCTTAATTATTTGGGTTCATTCTTAGTGATCTTATAAGCGAGAGGACTTTATTTTAAACCTTACAAGTCAGAATGACGATGTCATTGATTACGCTCGATCACTTTTGCTTTACAGTGATGCCTTAAAACACACTTGTATCATATATTACTGCTGGGAGAATTAGAGTACGACATGAGCTAAAAGCTACGAAGAATGTGTCATTAGATAGAGAAAAGGAATATAACATATCAACGAAGATTTGAAATCGGGATCACTCTCTTTGGCTGATCACTATGAAGAATTTTACTGTACTGCCTTTTTGCATTGTTTTGCTCTTTGTACGAACCCCCACTTCATTAGAAAGGATCACTCGGAGCCATCCTTTAAGAGATGGTGAGACCTTAGTTTGCAAAATCCCTCTTCATTAGACAGTCTGTAAAATCCTCAACTCAAATTTTTAATAATGACACGCACTTATTATTATGAGAAATTGCAGGATTTGAGTCATACTTAGTGGGTGGATGTGTGAGAGATTTACTCCTCAATAGAATTCCAGAAGATTTCGATGTCATCACCACAGCATAGCTCACAGGTTTTCCAATAATATAAACAATGATTGCCACGGCATAGCTCAAGTATGGACTCAGCTGCAAACTATCATCCCTTCTCAACTATCTTTCAAGGAACATCCTGGTAGGTATTATCATTAGCATAATATAAACAATGATCTGTTATCATCCCCATCAAATATGAAGTTACTTGTGGAATTCTGTGTAGGAAGAATTCTGTGCGCCTTGAGAGTTGCAGCTTGTCTAGGCTTATCATTATCAAGGAGATTCCATCTAAAATTCAAACATTTTCTTTGTTGGTTAAGGACTTGAACTTGGTGCTTTAATTGGACTGCAGTCATGATGTTATGCCGTCTGAATTTGTCTTAAATATATTTATTGTATCTTATGGCCTTTCTGGTATGCTTCTATGCTTTCTTGCCTATGTTTTTGTTATCCTAGAAAAACTTTTAGTGACAAAAATCAGAAAATTAAAATTTGGCAGTCCCAAGGTTGAAAGGAAAATTCAAATTCCAGAACATTAGGGAAAGGCATACCTGATTCGCCAATCGGATTCCGAATATAATATAGCTATGGGGTGTGATGAAATTAAAGATAGAAGAGTAAGGGAGAGAATTAGGGAGTAAGAAAGAAGAGTTTTTATTCACTATATGAAGTAAGTAATACATAAGGATATGTTATATCATAATTTTGTAATATTAAGATAAATCAATTTCATAATTAAAAGAGATAATAGAGAGATATGAAAGATAGTAGAAGGTTACGGGAAGATATATACATATGATTCATGACGATAATGTTTAGTTCCTCACTTAAACAAGGGAGCACTTAATCCATGAGAACAACCCAACGCCCGATGACACGCAGGTTTCTATTTAAACTTGTTTTTTTTTTTGCCAACTGTTCTATTTAAACTTGTTATTGTTAATATACACGTACCGAATAACTTAATTTACAAAATAAATAATTTAATTTAAAAATAGTCCGTCAGGACTTCATAGGAACTAAGATATTTGTAAACACCATTTTAAAATTATCATATTTGATATGTCCTTCCATATCTTTCTATCTTACAAAACAAACTTAAATTAAACATACATATTCCTGAAGAAAAATTTGGTCTTCATATTTTTTTTTGGGAGGGTTACAACTATGTATAAAAGCAAGATAAATAATATATGATAAATACAAAAGTCTTCTTAATAAGAAGTAAAAGTAGCGTGAAATTGTCTCATTGATAAGTTGTAGGGACTTACAAGATATATATTTTTTATTTAAGACCTAGTTATAGCTGTTCCTTTTTGTTTTTTT
>QFDD01001983.1:0-19839 GCA_006871305.1 Vachellia collinsii | reverse complement strand
TGCACCTGGAAGGGAGCCATCTGATCCTGGAGATAAGGAGATTCTAGCATCCAACTTTTCTTTCACAAGTGGAGAGAATTCTTTAATGTTGGATGCAGAGGAGCTTGATTCTCATTTCCAGAGATTAACGGATGGTGGGTTTGAGGAAGGTGTTAATTCGTATTGCTTTTATGCGAGGGAAAATTACAAGGAAGGAGAGCAGGTATTACATTTTTCATTGCATTTTCATTTTTCCGTATAGAAGTAGTAATATTTTCATATTCTTTCTATCGGTAAGCAAACTTGAAATTAAGTTTCATCTTGTTTCCTTCAGGTTTTATTATGCTATGGCCTGTATACAAATTTAGAGCTTCTTGAACACTATGGTTTTCTCCTACAAGAAAATCCAAATGACAAAATTTTTATTACTCTTGAATCTGCTGTGTATTCTTCCAGTTCATGGCCAAAAGAGTCGCTCTATATTTGCCATGACGGGAAGCCATCGTTCGCGTTACTGTTGGCATTGAGGTTGTGGGCAACCCCTAAAAATAAGCGCAAGTCTGTCGGGCATCTTGTGTATTCTGGTTCTCAGTTGTCTGTGGACAATGAAATTGTTGTCATGAAATGGCTGTCAAAAACTTGTGATTCTGCACTGAAGGGTTTGCCAACGTCAATCGATGATGACGCAATACTGCTGAATGCAATGGATAATAGTCAAGATTTTTGTAGTTTCATGGAAATCACCAAGCTCTTGTCCTGTAGGGATGAGATTTGTGCCTTTTTGCAAGTTAATAATCTGCAAGATGGCCATGGTTTAACTGATAAACTTGTATCCAGAAAAGCTAGAAGGTCCATGGACAAGTGGAAATTGGCGGTTCAATGGCGGCTTAGGTATAAAAAAGCCCTTTTGAATTGTATCTCTTGTTGCAACGAAATACTCGAGTCTCTTGACGTAATGAAAATAGTGGCTGTAGCTTAGCCTGAGGTTTCTCTTATGTGGATATGGAAGTTAATGAAAGCTGGTAGATGGATTTTCTTTTGTTTTTTTGTTTTTCCTTTTTGGGATCAATGAGTGTTTCAAAGATGTGAATTATTGACAAATACCACTTCAATATGCATTAAACCATCTCTTAGAATGTTTCTGTGGTTCTTGGTTTTTTGGCCAACAGAATGTTTCTATGGTTCTTGTATAATTTAAGTCGCTTTGCAAAAAGTTAATGGCAGTGATTTTTTTCCCCACAGATGGTGTTATTAATTGTATTGTAGCAACATTATGTCAAAAAAAAGTTATCAAGTCTTTGTAATATTTGAATAATATAAATTATCTTTAATGCCAGTGAAGGAGTTCGAAATTACAAAGACCACTGTGAATTTTTCTTGATCTTGGTAGAAGTATATCAATATTTAAGAATTCTCATAGGTCTTAAATCGTAGTTATCCGACTCGTGTGTATAGCATGAGGCAATCTAATGGAGGAAGTGAAAATTTTTAGAGTTAATACAATATTTAATTATTTAAATTTACTTTAATTTTAATTTTAATCTTTCAAGTTTCAATTTATTTAAAATGATGATCTTTATAATATAATAAAAATATGGAATATTTTACCTTTCTTAAGGAATCAAAACAACTCGATTGTATTAAGCCAAATTTTTTTGATGAGTTAAATTTAAAAAAATTAAAGAAGTTGAGTTATATAAAATTTTAAGATAAAGAAAGATAAGATAACAGAATTAAAAAAATTATAAAATTGTTTCCTTTCCTGCCCTTCAAATCCCTCATTTCCCAATCCCAATCCATAAAAAAAGCACTCAATCCCCGATGAAGCAATTACTCTGTGGGCCGATTCTACAGCCCACAAAAGACTAGGGCGAAAAAATAGGGTAAACTCCTAGATCCTAACCCCAACCTCATCATCTTCATCCCAAGTAATATTATATTTCGTACGGAGATGGATCAGATTCAAATGGCTTGATATCTCAAAAAGAGAAAAATCGCTCGGTATAATCGACGTCAATCATCGGGGGAAATGATCATCACCTCCATCTCTCTAACCCCCCCGGGTCCCATACGATACCCATTTAAACACCAACGCACAAAAACACTCAAACTGATTCAATCATACTGGATTTTGTTTCTCTCAATGGCAGATAAACGCAAAGTGGCAACAAGGCACTCACAATATATCCACCTGGCCTTCAAACGAATTAAGCTGAAGCACTAGATTGAGTGAGCGTAAAAATCAGAGTTCTGGCTTGGAAACTCAATCCCTTTAACGGGGAATGAATTATCTAAATAGCAAAGTTGAAATCAACTTCGATCATTTGGGTAAAGTATCGTCATATCGCTTCCAACTCTACCAACTTCAATTTAAACTTAGCACCCACACATAAGCTAAATCTACAACCACTTATTTTCTTAATTTTCAAAAACAGGTTTAGATGAACAAGGAAAAGCTGAAATGATCTAACACTGAAAATAAGTGATGCAAGAACAGTAAGACGCCAATGCAGTGCCGAACACCGGCGATAAGGGAATCACGCGGGCTTTGCCGCATTAACGAACACAACTCTGAACCTAACCCTAACAGCGCAATGGAATTCGATGTAACACGAGATGGTGTGAACTGACGGAATGAGAGCTAACTTATAAAGGGAGAATACGCCAATGAGGCCTCAATCTAATCTAAGTATTAAAAAGAAAAGAGCCCTAACTCGGCTCGGCGTCAGGACGACGTGTGAGCCTTACAATGCAATCTTGATATCAAATAGGTGGGCAGCCATATCTCAAACCGTAGCCCGCAGGTTTAAAATTCCACGGGTAAGGATCGTATCTATACCTCAACCCATTTAAATCCTTTTAAATGGGTTACAGATAAATGAATAGACGAGTTTTTACAGGTTTATCAATCAACATTACTGTCACAGAGTAAAAGAGGAGAAAATATTGCGAGAAGGGATAGGATTGCAAGAATTTTAATCAAACAACTAGTTATATCGTGAGAAGAGACCAGCCGAGAAGCAGAAATGGCAAAGAAAGATCAATATTTAAATCAATCAACACTACATTATCAATCGAGAAGCAAAACTAGAGAACACCAAAATGACGACCCTTTCAATGACCATTCTAAAATCCCTCTCTCTCTACTATTAACCATCCTCTTTCCTAATTCCATTAGCACCCCAAGCTGTACACTCACTTTTTTCATACACTTTGTCTTAACTGTTCATTTTTTAACCTAGTCATATTACGAGAAGGGACTAGCAAAGAAGCGGAAATGGTGAAGAAAAATCAACTTTACATTACCAGCCAGATGGAGAGCTAGAAGCAAACCAGGAGACAAAGAGCAGAAATGGGACTATTTAAAACAAGCGGAGAGCTGAAGATGGAAGAACCGAAGAAGCTTGAGGAAGGAAGGGCCAAGGAGAGGGAGGAAGTCATCATCAGCTCAACTGAGGAAGAAGAGTAGAGCGACAGATATAACATCATGAAGTATTGTATTTGTTTAGAAATCCGTATGCATAGGTTTTTGTTTTTTAGGATCCTATAGTCATTCAAAAGATGTCTCAGATATCAAATGTCATGCCTCGACTATATATATAGTCTTCATTTTGAACGAGTCTAATTGATGTGAGATTTGAGTACACCCTGTCTACTACTGCTTCTTTCTTCCCCCTTCAACCACTTTGAGATCTTTCAGAGTGTTAAATGTCTAACAGCGTTTGGTGTTACAACAAACGGCTAACACGGAGACAGAGCAGAGCGATGAACACATTGGTGCTAGGGTGAAAGAGTGTTGTGTCCGTGGTGAGTGGTCTACTGGTCCCACACAATCTCAGTCTCTCAGGATCAAAGATTGAGATATCAGTAGAGTTATTAGATAAAAAGAGGGAATTTAAAAAAAAAAGAATACACACACACACATAAACGGGTGGTGCGGACAACCCGTTGACATATTCGTAATCTGTCTCGTTTATTTTTTTTATTAACGTCCACCCATCACGGGTTATTATTAGGCGGGCTAAGTCCTGAAAATTTTTTATGGATCCAAATGGGTTAGCCGAACCGAGGGTATTTTGCTCCTCCCTAGTATCAAACAAAAGGCCCATATCGGAAGGCTTTAGGTTAACTTTTTGACCAACAAATAAATTTTTTTATAATTTTATGATTATGTAATATCAACTTTTTATTGAAATATATTACTGGATCTCCGCCTTTTCTTATAGATGTTTTTCTAATGAAAAATTGTTAAAATAAAGTATTTAAATGTATTGCTATTAAGTTAATTTGTTTGAAAATTTGTGTACTAATTACACACGTTGTTTCGTAGTTGTATGAAGCTATGGGCAAGACAAATAGGCTCAGCAGTCATCACATAAGTTTTAAGCTTGCCATCTCAATGGAACAAAAAAAGTGACAATTGACCGAAGTTATTATTATTTTTTTAGGCGGAAGACAATTGATCAAAGTTATTATATCCTTTTTATTCATCACTTTGCATTCCTGATATATTGTTTTAATTAAAAAAAAAAACTCTGCGTCCTATGACGCATTTTGAAAGGTGAGTTATTTGTAGAAATCACATTCTTCTTTTCTAGAAATATATGAATCTTTAAAATTTTGGAACTTGGTGAAAACAAAGATGTACGATATCCCCCTGAATATCCAACGTCGTAGGTGTAGCGTGCATGAGACAGAGATCGTGTACTCGAAGAAGAAAAGAATGATACCTGTTGTTCCATGTTAGAAGTATTAGTTGAACAAGCTTTTTCTCTCCAAGCTTTGAATCACTTGTCACAGATGAAAATATTCTTTGCCTTTTCTTCCCTCGGAAATTGTTCTTTTCCCAACTTTTTCACAAAAATTCCAGCTATAAAGGTTTCCTTGCTCACAGCGTAGTACCCTCAAAGGCCTGCATATAAATTAAAACGCATCCACATAAACCGGGCAGGAAAAAAAAAACCAACATTTTCTTCTACTCTAGTTTTCAAAATCTTGATTTTTACCTTCTGAGAACATCTTTGTGTTGAAATGGCTTACTTACCAGCATTAAAGCGCACAGATTCTGTAACAGAGAGCATGCCAGATGCACTGAGGCAGAGCCGGTACTACATGAAGAGGTGTTTTGCTAGGTACCTTGAAAAGGGTAAGAGGATCATGAAACCTCAACATTTGATGGAAGAAATGGAGCTGGTCATTGATGACATAAGCGAAAGAAACGAGGTGATGGATGGCTTCCTTGGCCCCATCTTGAGATCCACACAGGTTTAAGTCCTCTCAATTTGAAATCACTAGTTCTGTATACCTGTATATTCTGTGACATTATGCCTTTGAAGTTAATGGCTGGCTGGCCATTGATCTGTTGTTCCTTGAAACTTCTTGCAGGAAGCTGTTGTTTATCCACCATATGTTGCATTTTCGGTGAGGCCAAATCAAGCATTCTGGGAATTTGTAAAAGTCAGTTCTTTGGATCTCTCTGTTGAGAGTATCTCCTCCACTGACTACTTGAAGCTCAAGGAAATGGTGTATGATGAAAGTTGGTATGTTTCCTTTTCTTTTTCTTCTCTTTTTGATGTTTGGTTATGGTTTTTTTTTTTTGGGACTCGGAAAGAGAGAGAAAAGAATATTGTTAATAGTGGCAAGACAATTTGTCTAAATATTTGGTCATTGGTAAAGTATAATTATATCGTGTGATCCATGTAGTTAATCCCATTTAGTAAGATGAGGTTTGTAGTTATTGTTATCAGCAACCAGACATATGCTTGAAGTATGTGTTAATAACTCACTGATCTTATATTGCAGGGCAAATGATGAGAATGCACTAGAAGCAGATTTTGTTGCATTTGACAGCAAAATCCCTCGTTTATCTCACCCTGCTTCAATTGGAAATGGACTCAGCTTTGTTACCAAGGTCTTATCATCAAAGTTCAGTGGGAAAGCGGCGAAAAGACAGACCCTAGTTAACCAATTGCTGGCACTGAATTATCGAGGAGAAGTAAGAGCAAGAACATGAGCCATGAGATTAATTGAATTCATAAAACATTTTTCCTTGAACAAAATTTTTAAGTGCAGATGTTCATTTTCCTTGTGTAATCTAAATTGGCAGAGTTTATTGATAAATGAAACGCTGGGTTCTGCTGCAAATCTTCAGCTGGCATTAGTAGGGGCTGATACATTCCTGTCATCACTTCCTATGGACACTCCATATGAAAGTTTTGAGCTACAGTAAGTCTTTCATTGATTTGAACACTTATGTCCGCTCGCAAGTGGTCTGGATGTTGTCGTCAAACATCAATGCAATAATATTTCATTCATAGGTTCAAAGGGAAGGGCTTTGAGAGAGGTTGGGGAGATACTGCAGGAAGAGTGAGGGAGACAATGAGAATCCTATCAGAAGCACTTCAAGCACCAGACCCAGTGAACCTGGAGAAGTTTTTTAGCCGTGTTCCCACTATTTTCAATATTGTGATATTCTCTATTCATGGTTATTTTGGGCAAGAAGATGTTCTTGGCTTGCCAGACACAGGAGGCCAGGTAAGAGTTTAGCTTTACTACAGTTTATCAGATTTAAAGTGACCGGGATCAAACTCTTGATCTTCGTTAAGCAGGCTTTAATGTGTAAATTCTCCAAGTTGCTTGTATGTTGAACAGGTAGTATACATATTGGATCAAGTTAGGGCTTTAGAAGACGAAATGCTCCTCAGAATCAGGCAACAAGGGTTAAATATGAAGCCTCATATTCTTGTGGTAAGTTACATAAACTGACAAAAAAAAAGATGTCATTGGACAAGCATAAAACGTTTTCTTTAGTGGAATAATCCGAATATACTCCTTATCTTGACAGGTTACAAGGCTCATACCTGATGCCCGGGGAACAAAGTGCAATCTGGAGTTGGAGCCCATCAATGATACCAAACACTCCTTCATTGTACGTGTGCCTTTTCAGACAGACAGAGGGATATTGCATCAGTGGGTTTCTCGCTTTGACATTTATCCCTATCTCGAGAGGTTTACTCATGTAAGTGCATTTGTCTAATAATCACTACCTTGTGCTTTTTTTTAACTTCAGAGAACCTCTCTTTGACTGTTTCTTTTGTTCATACTGATATAGGATGCTACAGCCAAAATCATGGAATTTATGGAAGGGCCACCGGATCTTATTCTTGGGAATTACACTGATGGGAATTTGGTAGCATCTATGATGGCCAATAAGCATAATATAACTCTGGTCTGGTCACTATCCCTTTATGAAGTTTCATTCTCAAACGGTTTCCGTGGCTATCAGAATGTCCTCTCCATCATTTGTACTAATTCCTCTCTGCTTCCTTCAAAATCAGGGAACAATAGCACACGCTTTAGAGAAGACTAAGTATGAAGATTCAGATGTCAAGTGGAGGGAGTTTGATGCAAAGTACCATTTCTCATGCCAATTCATGGCTGATACAGTTGCTATGAATGCAGCAGATTTTATCATAACTAGCACATACCAAGAAATTGCAGGGAGGTTAGTTAGCTCACTAGCTTTGTACATGCACATCAACAAACAGCTTATTTTTCATAGCCATGTTGTTTAATTTGAAGGCTTGTTTTGTATCCACAACAGAACATACCTATAATTTAGTAGTACACATAAAAACTAATGCCGAAAGTGCATGAGTTGTAATATACTGAATTTTGAAAGTTCTTGTTTGCAGCCAAGCTAGACGTGGACAGTATGAAAGTCATACTGCATTCACGCTCCCAGGACTGTGCAGGGTTGTTGGAGGGATAAATCTGCATGATCCCAAGTTCAACATAGCCGCACCTGGGGCTGACCAGTCTGTCTATTTCCCTCACACAGAGAGAGACAGAAGACTCGTTCAATTCCACCCAGCCATTGAAAACATGTTGTATGGCAAATCAGAAACCAGCGAGCATATGTAAGTAATTTAGGCACCGATTCTACGTACTTACTCTTCAGATTATCAAATATGATATGACTCGCTATATTCTTTTAAACACCTCCTTTTCTTTTTTTCTGGATTCTAAAAACAATGCAAAAACAGTGGATATCTAGTAGACAGGAGAAAACCCATCATCTTTTCAATGGCAAGGCTGGATGCTGTGAAGAACTTAACTGGGCTAGTTGAGTGGTATGGAAGGAGCAGGAGGCTGAGAAACTTGGTGAACCTTGTCATAGTTGGAGGCTTCTTTGAACCTTTGAAATCCAAAGATAGAGAAGAAAGGGAAGAAATAACCAAAATGCTGAGTTTGATTGAGAAATACCAACTACGAGGCCAATTCAGATGGATTGCTGCACAGACCGATAGGTATCGCAATGGAGAGCTCTATCGCTGCATTGCTGACACAAAGGGAGCTTTCGTTCAACCTGCATTGTATGAAGCATTCGGTCTTACAGTCATTGAAGCAATGAACTGTGGATTACCCACCTTCGCTACCAACCAAGGAGGTCCAGCCGAAATAATCGTCGATGGGGTTTCTGGGTTTCTCATCGATCCCCTAAATGGGAACGAATCGAGCAAAAAAATTGCTGATTTTTTTGAAAAATGCAGAGTAGATCCAACACAATGGAGCAGGATTTCTGAGTATGGATTACGGAGGATCAATGAATGGTAAATATCAAATAACATTACTTATTTCTTGTGCATCTGCAATGATGATTAGATGGTTAAAACTGTGTGTTCGATTTTGTAGTTATACATGGAGGATCTATGCAAACAAGTTGCTGAACATGGGAAGCATTTATACCCTATGGAGGCAAATGCATAAGGAGGAAAAAATGGCGAAGCAGAGATACCTCAACACCTTCTATAATCTTATCTTCAAAAAATTGGTAAGGCCAATGGAATTAGTTCTGAAATAGTGAACTTTGTGATGCAATGGAATTCTGAAATGGAAATCTCAATGTCACAGGCAACGACGGTGCCTATTGCAAGTGATGAACCTCCACAGCCAATGTACAGGCAGGCTGTGGCACAACGACCAAGGCAAGTAGTCGCTAATAAGTTGGAACTATTGTGATTTCTTTGTTTTTTTTTTGGAAAACGTGTTGTTTTCATCATTGATCTAATAATATAAAATTTGTTCTTGTGCACAGACGTTCTCAGTCCAGATTTGAAAGGTTAGAACAAAAGAAAATGAAATTCGAGTTAGCTTATGATTTATAGCTGATGAACGACTAACTTAATTTTGGCTTCCTTTTCAGGTTCTTTCGGTTTTAACGGTCTGAGCAACAGAATCTACTGCAGCATCGCAAAGAGAGATTGCTAAGGAGAGCCTTGTCGCATAATACAATTGTGTGTAACCAAATTTGTTGCCCTTTTACATATTTTTTTTAATCAAAATTATGAGCTCTGTATGTGTTGTGTTGCAAGATGGCAACAACTATAGATTATGAATAAAATGTAGTCGTTTGAAATAAACTTTCTAGATGACCTTTTATTTTTGCATCATAGAGAAAAAATCGTTCATATAATAAGGGTAGATCTTTAGATGATAACATTTTGATCATTTTGAAAGCTACCCAATGGTTTAGTGACATAAAAACTCCTCTGTAATTGAGACATCGCGAGTTTTATTCTATTTATAATATTGTACTGCAAGTGTCTACCTCTCTTATTCAACAAAAAAAGAATAGCAATAACAGTTGCCATGAAAAACATTCGTGAGTTTTAAGCTGAATGATAATAGAAAAATAGTTCACTATTCTCATATGCTTGAGGAAAAAATGTTACATTCCAGGTATATTCTGTTATAAGTGCAAAAAGTAACATTGACAAAAAATGTAGAGATCCTATATTTGGCAAATCGGATTTGAAAAAGAATAGTATTAAACCAAATAGACCCATATTTGAAGCAGAGACAAAGTCACCCGCAGGTTACTATTGTAGGTTCCATTGCAGTGGATGTGTCCCTCTCACACGTTTCAGAACCAATATCTGAAGGTACTTCTCCCTGTAAGATGATTTGCAGAATTGAGGACTAGAAAATAAAAAGAAAGAGAAAAAGAAATTCAGATTTCACAGTTTATTGAAATTTGAATGAATAATCAAAAGTTCACCTTTGCAATATTTCTAAAGTATGTTGTGTTGTAATTTCCAGTGAGAAATAAAACTTCAATAAGATCGGCTAGTACCAACTGAGGTTGAGAGACTGCTCCATTGAACCAGTCTTCGCATGTAGAAGATCACACACACAATTTGCAATGACCAATTAGATTTCTCCTTTCTTTACACACGCATATATATGAGAAAAATCAAATTTATGTCCCTTTAAATTAGCTTGTTTAGTACTGAAGAAACACTTTTCAAGGCAAAATTACAACTGCAATGAATTTATATATGACAAATGTGTAAAACAAGAACAACTAACCAAGAGTTGTATTATTCTGAATCCTTTTGTCATATCTCCATAGGCTTGTATTTGAGAGAAAAGAGAAACAGGAATGGTCTTCAACATTCAAATTTCCGAGAAATGTTGATACTGTATAGTTGAATGGATCATAAGTTAATGTTTCATCAATTACAACTTCCACAGTCTGCATCAAGAAATAAGATTACATAAATTGTTAACAGGTTTAAATAAAGGGCAAATTGAAGAGGAAAAAATAATTCAAGAATGAAGGATTCGAAATCCTATGGGCTACAACTTTTTTAATGAATATACATTTCTAAGAATTAATTCTCCAGAAGGAGCAAATGCACACAATTCAGCCATAGGAATATGTGGATAATTGGTCAGCAGGTTGTTGAAATAAAAACATTAGCAAGAGGAGTACAAAATGAATATAATAAAAGAATCTTGATGTTAAAATTCATAATTGTAGAACATCGAAAATATCAGTTTTGTTTGTTAAATACGAGTATTTTGAAAAAACAGACCATGCATTAGAGGATACAAATTTATCCAAGCCTGATTATGTATAACTTTAGATTCAACTAAGCAGACAGGAAAAATTGATTACAGGTTCTATTATATATTTTAATTTAGCTGCAGTAACTTACACATAAGATGGCATGCAGCTCCTCCAGATCATCTGGATCGGAGACATTATAAGAGTTCTTATTTGCATTAAGCTTTTCTCCACCTGCGTCTTCCATGTACTGGTAGCACAGTTGGTTTTCAAAGTAAGGGAAGACTTAATCTGATGCATAACAACAATTCATGTCTCTGTTCAGAGACATGATATCATTTTCTAACAGCTATGCTAATTATCTATTGTTTTTTTCATACCTTCATCTTATATTCGTTCTTTGAAAAAACCCAAACGCCCTGCAAAAGGAATGAGTAAATAAAAATTCAGAGGGGGAAAAAAGAATATGGGAATGATTAGGACATAAATAATACTTGAAACAAGAGTCAGAGCTTCTAGGGATATACATACATCAGAATACTTCATCCATGCTACTATTGGTTTAAAGGAAGTTCGATTGTTTTTTATGTTAGCCAAGCACAGATAGTTCTCCTTAATCTGTACAATAACAAATAATTGGTAGTTAGAAAGAAGTTATCAGAAAATTCAATCGGTTACAAACAAAATCATTTGCATGAACAACTGGGGAAAAATGATAGAGAAATTTCCAGGTGCAATTACAAACTGAGACCCAAAAACCTTCCAATATAGGAAAACTTGGAAATCCTTCTGTTTTGATTTTATACAGTCTAGCAGAGTATGAGTTATCTGTCTTTCATTGGACTAAGAAACATAGAAAAGCGTTAAGACTACAGAATTACGAAGATGGAAATAATTTTCAGAGAAGAAACAAGAACCTCCACATATTTTAAACTTGGGTTACCTTAGAATACACTTGATTGGCTCTAACTTCTTCATCTGCATATGCTCCCATGAATTTGATCCATTCTGCTCTCTAAAAAAGTACACGTAACAATTAGTTAATGATTACGGGCACAGAACACACTACTATCATAAGTTCATAGATTAAAATCTAAAAATAACAATAATAATGTGTTAGCAGTTAATTTGGATGCCATGGTTTTTGGGGTCTTTACAGAGTAATGTTGATTTGTTCCTTACCTGCAAAGGAGTGTCCTCTGAAAAAGGGACAAAAGTGGCAAAATTGCATGCTGGTTGTTGATCAGCATCACTGGAGAAATGAGCTGAAAACTGTGCAAGCTTTTCTTCATCAGTCTTGTTGAAAATTTCTATTTGACCATCTTGGTATAATTTCAGAATGCATGGAGAAGCCACTGAGTCTGATGTTATGCCTTTCAAGCTCCCTAGCAAGCCTAGAAGCTATTCATGACCAGGGGGGAGATAAGAAGGCCAAGCATTTACGATAGTAAGACACTTCCATCTTGATAATTAGACTCCAAGAAGGCTGAAGAAGCCAGAGAATCTTACCTCTAAGAAGGAAACTGGAATTCCACCCCAAGGAGGCAAAAGAAAGAATAAGAAAACGTTAATGCATTTATTTTTCTTGTGAAAATATTACTTGTGATGTTATGTGGTAGCAAACTAATTTCAAGGGAAAAATAGAGAAAGCGGAGAGGCAGGGGTTTACATAGCATGGAATACCTGGAAATGAATCGGTATCAACTGAATAGTTTGACAATGGAATTACGAATGATTTGATTCTTGATGTGCAATATTTGGTTCTTGATGCCATCCTTGTATTATTCTGCCAGTGGCAAATTTTCTCAATAAAATAATTACTATAAGAAAAGTATTGAACATCTAGCATAAGTTTCCCATAAGTAGGAATCTTTGTTCTCATTGCCAACGGAGAACAAGAAGATATCTTTTTAGAATATTTTAAATTTCAATTGCAAAGGAAAAAACAATTATCCACTTCTCCAGATATGCTCAAAATATAACCTGATTTCACCTGTGTTGTTACAAAGTGCACTAATTCAACTCAAATTCTCATGATTCTCACTTACAGGGCCATGAATCTCATACAAGTTTTAGGGAACAACTCTCTGTAAGGGCTCCCTGTCCTCTTCTGTAAATGGCCTTGTCTACAGTTTGTTTCTTGAGTGAAATTATCCCTCTCCAATAAAAAAAATCTCATGATTTTCCTCTTCATTATTACCAACAAGAACCAAAAACTAAACAAAAATATCTTCCAGCATCGTATACACCATCCTTTCAATGGAATTCAAGAACAAAATAGAGGAAGTTATTTCCAATGGCTTCTCTATCAGGACTCATCATTCTGAAAATAAAGATGTCTACCTTATTTATTTTTAAAAGAGGAGCCTATTAGCCTAGAAGTCAGTGCCAAGCCCCACAGCCATTGCCTCATACCTCCATTGCTGATTACAGATAGCGAACGGGGAAGAGAAGAGGGAAGAGAGGATACCTGGAGAAGAAGGTAGCTGTGGGCATCAAGGGCATTCTTTATGACTTTGAAGGTCTCGCCATAGTATATATGAAAGTTCACAGCATCTTCCACCTTTGAAAAGTTTCCCACTTTCACCATGCTTACCTCAACGCCTGGCCATCTCAATGAACAGGCCAATTCCAGGAGGAGGAGGAGGAAAAAGATTTGCAGAGAGCAAGAAGCAGTAGCTGAAGCCATAAGCTTGCCAAAACAGGGCAATTTTTTTCTGGGTTTAAGCCAAAACAGGATTCTTGCTCTACATAAGCGATTAACTTGTCTATTTAAGCCATGGTGAGGAAAAAGCATAAAGCGCCTCAACTTTTTGAGCGCTAATAATCATTAATAAGCTATTTAGAGAAACACAGGAGAGAGAAATATAACAGCTTTGTGGGCTGATTTGGTAATTTGGCTTGGTGGTGGCAATGAATGAGAGCATTTTTTAGTTAGCAAGAACAGGAGGGAAATAGTTAGTGACTCGTGAACCCAGGTTTGGATCATTTTGTCATCTTCTTTCCAACATGTTATCCTTTTTTCTTTTTCATTGAAGCACTGAATCAAACATGTGCAGCGCATTCACCTTAACCCAACCCAACCCAACCCAACCACCCATGTTCATTCTCATTCCCGCCTTGCTTTCACCATAAAGGCTTGCGGTTGCCAGGACCTATCCTATCAATCAAGAAGAGACATATAGTTTTGAACAAATGGGACATGAACCGTTGAGTACGGGGGACAAAATTCTGAAATGGGACATTGTCAAATCAGGCATTTGGCGGAGGATTAACCAATGACACATGAAAGTCATATGCAATTATAAATTACAGGGAGAAACTGAATCTGTGACCTTGCCTTCTCATGAAGGATTTGGGCCCTCGTGATAAGCTTCCCTTTTGGAATCATGTCGAAATTAAATTGAGTATCTTTTCTTGAGATCTGCAACATCTCAGGAGATACACTGCACAATGTGATTTCTCAAGCTGTTTTATTAACTGCTCTGCTATATTCATTGTGTTATCAACTTATCAATGACTCAGATTTAGTCAACAATTAAAATTGTAAACTAAAAACGCGACAGTATTATTGGTAACCTCGTAATCGTACCTGCACGAACTTTTTCTCTCTGTTTTTCTACCCCTTTTTGTCTGTGGCAGACCACTGTGACTGTGATTATTTTATCACCTTAAATGCTGCGCATAAGTATATGGATTAAGCGTTAATTGGGCTTTGATAGCTTTATGCCTTTTCATTTGGGCTCACTTCTACACAGATTACAAACAAAAGTTATTGAATCCAATCCCAGATGCCCAGTCCCAATGAACTGTCCTGGAGATTTACAGATTGAGTTTTTACGAATGGCTAGAAATGCTAAGAAAGGGACATTACTTAAAAAATATGTAAGCTATGAGAATTAATTTGTCTCCAAAATGATTGGAAATCTTCGATAATGGTATTCACATTTAAGTGAATATGAATATATGCAACTTCTTAGAGTTGAGCTTGGATGGCACTAGAATACTCTTGGTTTAATGAACTTTAGATCCTGAGAATCTTGAAACTTTGGGCCAAGATAAGGATTTTGATACTGTCATACCTCGCATAATGACATTGGTGAAATGCTAAGAAAGGGATCTTATTTGAAAAATCTGTAAGCTATCTGGACTGAGTCTTTGTAATCTCTGATAAGACTCATCCCCAGCATAAGTATACCCATTTCCACCTTGATGCTGTGCGTATTGTCCTTATCCCTCACACTAGAAGAGGTCTTCCTATCTCTGCCAACATCCCATTTTTTGTTAAAAAAAACATATCTTCATTTACTGAAAAAAAGATCTTATGATGTGTTTTATTTTAAAAATTTTCTCAAGAAAAAATAACTTGATTAAGTATGATATTATTATCTAAAAATAAGCATAATTAATAAAAATTAACAATTATTTACAAATTACCCATTCAGATATGTGTGTGTGTGTGTGTGTGTGTGAGAGAGAGAGAGAGAGAGAGAGAGAGCAACCATAAATTAAGCTCTAATCACCTATTGAGAGAAGAATTGGGGAGATATTATACAAACTTTAATAGCCAGAATGAGTTTTATATACTCAGCTTTATACTTCATTTTTTTTAACTATCTATGTGCAAAGTTTTCATCGTAAACAAAACATGTTATCTCTATGAACAAAACAAAAAAAGTGCCAGTGATGAACGTTTCATTATATATCAATGCTTGAATACAAATAATTAATTCTAGATTAAATAACAAGTGGATCAAAATAAAATAGATACAAGTGTATTTGGATAATCAATATCCTGCTTGATTAATTAATGAGGACATGCCCGATTGGAGCTGTCTGTTAAATCATCAAATACTTAGGTTAGAGACAAAAACAAAAGGAAAGAAACCTAGAGGAGATTAATTAAGGGTTAATGAACTATTATATGGTTAGCCCACATGGTACAAAGAGCAAAAGAAATTGTGAGAAAAATGCCTATCTTCTTCAACACCACACCAATTCCTTTCCCACTTTTGATGCCCACAAGCCAAACTTTTTGCTTCTTATCATCATCTTCATATTCTCTCATTCTCTTCGTCATGCTGCTATTGCAATTACTAACAGTAGAACTCCAACTTATCTCCTTCACATCCTGCTGACGATCAGAATCTGAATAATAAATACAATGCATCATCAGCAGAAGTGAAAATATGGATACGATGGGACTCGTTATTGTCTTCTTCACGCAGGTCTTCAAGTTTCTGAAGAAGGAAAATGTCTCTATGTTCTCCATTGATGAATGGTGATAAGTGTGCGCCATTATTACTGGATTGAGGTGAACCTTGAGGGTTTGTGAAGGAACTATTTGGTGAAAGAATGTGTCGGCTGCTTGTCTTGTCGACACAAACATTCCATGGTTCACTTTGATTTCCTCGACCACCTCAAATCTTGGACAACTCGAATAATCATCATCGGCTTCTTCTTCTCCCCCGTTGATGAACCCCATTGAGATGTCGTTTATGTCTGTCTCATTCAGTTCCTTGCTGCTATTTTCTTGCCGATTGTCGCATTCTGCTGCATGTATAATATAGAAAACCTATTATTAAACTCGTGATCTAAATCCGAGTTATCCAAACAAAAAATATATACTCAACGGACACTTTTTTAGTTAGTTTCTTAAATACTGTCATATTATGCACCCAGTAATCTATTGATCATGATATTCTAAATATGAGTCATAGAAATTTCAGTACCTTGAAGCAGTTCATTCCCCTCACTGTTTGCTCGGAAACTCGAGATATCCTCAATTGGAACAATTTTCTGATCTTCCATATAGCTCTATAACAACAAGATTAATTAGGAAAATATAATCATTAACTCTTCTTTTTGTCGACAGTCATTCGCATTACTCATTAGCCACTAACATTTTATATCTAGAAACAACAGAAAATAAAATAAAATTTTTGCTTTTAGCTTAGGACCCAAATTAATGGGTAGAATTATCTCTAACATCTCTCTCTCTCACACACACATTGGAAATGAATTATATATTCTTTATGATCCATGAATGTACGTGTGTGTGTGTGTGTGTGTGTTTTTGGGTACGGTCCACGCTAACTATTTATTATTTTACTATAGTGTAATTATTCCCTTTTTTTAGTGCTCCAAAGTCTCGATATAGTATACTAGCTAGACCCATCCTAATTAATTACTAATTAGTATTAGTACTAATATAGAATCTCAAGTATCACATATATATATATAGAAATCCAAAGCATACCTTAATTTCCAAATCCTTGCTTGACATGCCAACCCATCTTAAATTCTCAACGATCCTCTCTGCTTTGAAATCATCATCCAGATCTCCAATCTCAATGGACCTGCTTGTGTTTACTGGATCTTCCCAGCAGGCATTGCCATAATAGTTATAATCATTAGCAGTACTATCTCTGGCAACCATGAAAGTGAAACCATCTTCCTGTTCAGAAGCATAATGATGCTGGTGGTTTGCAGCAGTGCTAGTAGTTCCCCATGAATTATGAGAAGAAAAGTCAGAAGACTGGTTTATGAGTTCCTGAGAAACATGAGCAACTGATAGAATCTCCTGTAATAACTCATCAGCTTCATTTTTGGTCCCACCACCATATTGTTGTTGCATATTCATTTCAGAAGGAAAGCCCTCCATGGGAGAAAACCTATGCTGCATCCTGGCACATTCTAGTGCAATGTCCACCTGCAAATATTCAAGTCATATTCATATGAGGCAACACAATAAATTATAATTCACAAGATAGTTTTATATATTAAATATTTGTGCTATCAACCTTGGATGGAGGGTATGGTATGGAACCATGGTTGGAAAATAATGAAGAATTTGGAAGAGAGTATGGATCTTCAGATAAGAATTGTGTCTGCGACCATTTTCCATGATCTCTTGATCCTGAAGGAGGATTTCCAATATGGGGTGATGAGCTATGATCATGAGGCATTAAATAATCTGAGCTCTCTAAGTCTTCTCCTGATCTTGCTTCAGAGTACAGTTCTATGCTAGACGACTGATCACTTGTGTTCATAGTCTGATTTCCATTATTAACGTAATGCTCTTCAATTTTCGGGGTTATAATTGCAGTCTTCTTGAACACACGACACAGAGCATAAGCATCCTGCAATTTAAAATCAAAAGTACTGTATGTGTCGGCCATCAATACCAGAATCTAAGTTCTTTGAGTGGAGAAGAAGAATGGAATTGTTTAAAAGGAACAAAGATATATATATATATATATATATATGAGTGTAGAAGAGTTATTGATGAACCTGAATGCCAGAAGCAACTTCACATTCTCTCTCGTCAAGACGATACTCATGCATGACCCAGTTGGTACGACATCCATGAGGGGCTCGACCTCGATAGTAAACTAGGGTTTTCTTCATACCCACTGAACGAGATTGAGAATTCACTTTCCTGTCTTTCCCTGTGGCTTTCCAGTATCCAGATTTGGTGGCTCGATTAGTTCTTGACCCATTTGGGTACTTCCTATCACGAGGACTGAAGAAATACCACTCCAAATCTTTTCCGGGCAACAACGATTTTCCTGTATGATAGTAACAACCATGGAATCGATTTTGGTTAATAATGACAGTGATTCAAAGATGATGCGTTAATTGATTTTTAGAGATGCTTGATTCATAAGTTTTGACGACGTTCTAATGCCTGTGATGATTTGTATTAGTGTGTGAAGGAAAGAAATTAATACTTTATTAATGAAGAAGAAATGAATTAAGACATGAATTAAGCAATACCTTGTAGACAGCGTACGTACTGCTTTATTTTTATTTTTATCATTATTTTTTGGTTATTTGATTTCTTTTTGACTAGGCGGGGAATCCTATAATTGTCTCATTTACGACTAGTCTTGACGTTCAATATAGGAACCATAAAAGTGATGAAGGGAAGGGACCATCCTGTAGAACCCTAAGTACGACACAGTCCTTTACACTATAACGATAAACCTAGATATCACATCATCTGATATTTTATATGATAAAGCCCCGAAAATATACTTGACCAATAAAGCAAGTATTGTGTTTCATACATTGACCAATATTCTTTTGTTGAATTCTATTGAAAGTATCTAAAATCTCATTAAATTCACCAAAAACAACAATATATATTACCCTGATCATAATTAATACATACATGCATGCATGAGATAGCGACGAAGAACTGAACACGCTAACGATGATATGATTAATATAATCATACTGTAAAGCTTGATTAACAGAGTTGAAAAGTTCAGACGAGCTTATTATATAGATACGTACCAGGCAAGTCCCAGGGTTCGCACTTGTAAAGATCAACTTCAGGGATGATCTCTAACTCAATCTTGTGGCCATTGATCTTTCTTTTGAGATAATAAGCAACCAGCTCTTCGTCCGTAGGGTGGAACCTGAAACCAGGAGGCAGTGAAACAGGTGCCATGTGTGTATAACTATATATATATGTATAGGTATGTTGTATCTGCGTCCAAGTTATGGACTTTAGGAGGGGGAGGAGGAAGAAGGAGAAGGAGATTGAAACAATATGGAGGAGAAGCAGATGAGAGAAGGATGAGTGGTAGAGGGTGGAATGTGGGGATTGCTTGGGGTTTTAATAAAGGGAACAAAAGAGAGAAAAGGAAAAGAGAATGGTGCCACCTCTGCGTACTTTTGTCTTTGGATTACTTTTTATTTGTTTTATGATCAAATGGAGGATTCCTGCTATCTTTCTTTGGTTTGAAGCTCTGTCTTGTGCTTCCGATTATCCTATGCTTCTCATCTGTTCCTTCTTGGATTCTGAGCCTGCCTCTCTCTCCTTCCACGTGGCCACAAGTTATTGGCTCCATCTCCCGCCTTTTCTGTACCAGAAGGATCTACCCTTAACGTGAGATTACTGTAGCGACCCAACTTTGGCGGCTCTTCCCACCCATTCTTTCACACTCCTTTATATTTGTGTGTGCCTTTACTAATCATCACTCTCTCTCTCTCTCTCT
>QFDD01001982.1:0-19513 GCA_006871305.1 Vachellia collinsii | reverse complement strand
TCACATTCAGAATTCAGAATTTTAAGTCTAACATCATAAATCTTTTTTTTCCTAAAATATAAATCCATCTTCGCTCCCTAACATGTAGAGTTTTTTTTTACATGATTTTTAATTAGTTCTTTATGTTTTATTCTATAACTAATAATCTTCTATAAGTAATAAAGTATGATTATGAAGGGATGTGAAGACAACTTGTGAACTACTAACACACATGAACTGTCAAGTTGTCTTCATTAATGTATTTAGAGAGTTAAATACTACCGGGGATCATTTTGTCAAACTAACTCATTACCCTGTAGACAATTTTTTTTGTATCTTTAATCACGTGGCGGTTGCTGATGAAGGAACACAAGGCTTTTATAGCCTCAGCTTTTGTAAATGAATTAATAGTTAAAGGGTAAATATATTCTGAAAATATTTAAAGAGTTCCATTAAGTGTTCAGATCAGAAGTTTTTTAAAGGACAATGATATCTCGAAAGAATAGAAAATAGTATTATGTCATCATAATTCTAATGAATATAAACCGTTACCAACTAAAATTTTATTCAGTTAAATAAAATTATTTAAAGGTAAAATTTAACTCCTTTTTTTAATGAAAAGGGTAATATTATATACTATTTTCTATACTTTCTATCAAAAAATTTTAGAACATTCCGTACAATTCTACCTCGAAATAAATTTACCCTTTAACCTTTCACCCTTGGATATTAATGAAATCAATCAAATATTTTTTGAAAAATGAAAACCCAAACCCTAAAAATACCATAGATTCCTACTCCCGCCTGTACCTATCAGAATCAGAACCACCAAACCACACTCCCAACTGTCACCTTCGCCTGATTCGCGCAACCCGCTGGTGTGACAATGGCCGCTCCTCTACTTCTTCGAGACGTTCTGCTTCAACGCTTTTGGCTCCAAAACTTCCGGCCTTCAGTGGCGGGAATCTCCGTGAATGTGGCGCCTCACCGCTTATTCTGCAGTGCCCCCAACTTTCCGGTGTCGGGACAGCCAGATGAGAAAGCAGGCTGTGCTGCTCAAATCTCCAAGC
The DNA here is from genome assembly GCA_006871305.1 of Vachellia collinsii. Classification (NCBI taxonomy): domain Eukaryota; kingdom Viridiplantae; phylum Streptophyta; class Magnoliopsida; order Fabales; family Fabaceae; genus Vachellia; species Vachellia collinsii. Next base: position 18,464 of record QFDD01001982.1, on the reverse strand, counting down.
TACCTGATGACTCCGATGATGGTGAATGGAACGATATGGCAAAGGAGATCATCAAGGACATTGATCCAATCGTTAGGATAGCCAAGGATATTCTTCACTCGGGAAGGTCTGCTTCTGACTCTCATCCATTATGAAATTTGTTACTTCTTGTTGTACTCCAACTGTTCATTATATTGCCGCTATAAATCCGAAGTACAGTGTTGAATACCCGTAGATGATCAAACTAAGTACACGAGAAATATGGAATTAATAATTTTGAACATATTATCATGATAGGCAGTCATAGTTGCGTAACATAACCAGTACAAGGAAGCAGTAACCATGGAAGGTAACTGAAAGAAGAATAGAAGATAGCTCTTGATTCTTAAGAGAGACGCAAGATCCGCAGTTAATATTCTCTTTCAGGAAATTCCTTATGAGACTTAATTGGCTTCTTGACAGGAAACTTAACATATTATAGGATCATTTGCCTCTGAGCACTCTTGATTGAGTGGGGATCTATTTACATTAGTAGGGGTAAACTAAACTGAAGCATATTTGAAGAAGGGAAGCGGTAAATCATGATTCTGTCATTCTCAGCAAAAGATCTAATATATAGAATGACACGCGTAACATTGTTGTGAAAGCATCAAATGCTCTATGATAACTGCTGAAAACAGTGCTTGCTCGCCTGGGACTCTGTACACACAAATTTTCTGTGATAAATTCTGTATCTCATCATTTGCTCACATTTAGCGCTACATCTTTGGAATATTGACCAGTATGACTTCTACAACTTTATTCTTTATTTGACCTTCTAAAACTATCTTCTTGATGTCCTTGATTTTCTACACTAGGTACATGGTGGGAGAGCAATTGACAGATGAGGATGAGAAATTTGTGGTAGAGAAGCTTCTCTCTTACCATCCACATTATGAAGATAAGATTGGATGTGGTCTTGAGTCGATTATGGTATGATATGCTTACTTCTATTTGTATATCTATATGCCATGACAACAATGCAACTTGTTAGCATGGTAGTTTATTGCTATCAATTTCTATACTTTGTTTTGCCCTTACAACATTTGAGTTGCAATTGTTGTACGTTAAAAATAAAATAAATTGGTGCAGGTTGGTCGTCATCCTGTGTTTAGCCGCTCAAAGTGTCTTTTCGTTGTAAGAACTAATGGTGGCCAAATTGACTTCTCCTATCGGAAGTGCCTTCATGAGTATATTAGAAATAAGTACCCATCTCATGCAGAAAGGTTCATTCAAGAACATTCAAAGTATGGGTTTGCTTGGTTGCAGAGCTACATATAAGTGAGGTGTGCAAAGGCACCCCCTCACTTTAGAGAAAATTGCATGTAGGTATGATATATCTTCTTCTATCTGTATATTTACTTTCCATGACCATCGACAACCTTGTTGCCAAGGTAGTAGAATGCTATTGATTTCTTTACTATGTTTGCTAGCAACTTCTAAGTTGCAAGTACTGTACATTAAGAATAACATACTATCGTGTGTATCACTTATAAAAGAATATCTGCTGGATAAGCAATGCTTCTTTTCTATCAATTAAAATTTCTGAATTGCTTTTCTTCCTGAAATAAATTAATTAATTGGCCTGTTAAAAGAAGAAATGATTTAATTGGGAGTTATATTTGACACTCCAAGATTGCACCTCTCTTCCCCTTGCAATCAGAACATTTTCCTCTTGGATATTAATAAATGATATAGCAACTTTGTCTTATTTCTCTTACGGTGGTTCTTCATATGTTGGTTTTTCATTCTTTTATTTCTCTTTAGTTTAGATCAATAATGATATATTCATACGAAACTGAGCCATAGCATGTTGAAAATGATGATATCGCTGCTACAATGACATTGCCTGGTGGAGTGCTTGCCTCCATTTCTAATCGCAATAAAATCTAGGAATACATTATTTCCTGAATTCTTTTCGTAGAATGGGATATTTCTTGTTGTTTTCTTATTGTGTGTCCAGAGGAACATATATATTGATACAAAATGAAAATACTGAACTATCATTTTGATGGAGTTAGCTTCAGAATTCTGGTTCTTGGTCTGAGCAACAGACCTTAGGAAGTAAATAGTGCAGATGTTTTATAATATTTTTGGGTTTCAAAGTTCTGACTTAATTCCATTAGGGACTGGAATACTGTTGATTTTGGATATGTCTGCTCTAATCTACCAGGACTGGCTTATGATGGGAAATTAATTATTTCACTGAAAATTCTCATTTCTCAAATTTTAATTGAGCCAGTCATTTCTTAGCTTCTTTGCTTGTTGACAACCTCAAGAGATGCATCCGGAGATCCATTTCTATTGAGTATCGTTTACCTGCCAATTAATGAGTGAAAGGTCAAGGAAACCTTTTGTCCAATCCTATATATTGCATGGCCATTAATTAAGGATATTATTTGCTTCAGAAATGTTTGTTCTGTTTTGGGTTGCTAACATCTTCATTTTTGTCTAGCTCACCACACCTAAGACATTCAAATGCTACAACATACCGTGCTGTTCATGACTACATTGAGTATAGGGAATTCTCTGTGCTGGAATTTTATGAATGTGATGTTTATTCCTGCTTACACATACTTTTGGTATCCAGTCATTTTTGGTTTATCAATCAAAGTTATTTTCATTCTTAACTTAGTTATGATAACTGATTAAAAGACCAGAGAGTAAAAGAATGTTCTTGCCTAGATAATACTCTAGATGTGTAACATTTACTTCATCAATCTGAGTCATGCCCTAACTACTTGGATCCTTTTCATTCGCTTAACTTTGCGGCAGACGTAATCTAACTTCCTTTACTGTGAATCTTAGCAGCTAACTGGATGGTCTTGGTGTTATCCTGTGCAACTTCTTTTTAGAAGACTTGCTATTTCTTTTGTCTTTTTATTATTATTGTTAGTAAATTACCTCCTCGAAATTTCTGCAAACTTTTTGACTTCTAATGTTGCAGGTGGATCGTCATCTTCAGTTTAGCTTATCAAGGTGTGCTTTTGTTGTTAGAACTGACGGTGGCTGTATTGACTTCTATCAAAAGTGGCTTGGTGAGGTCAATAGGAATGAGCAGTAAGCACCCATCCCATGCGGAAAGGTTTGTTCGAGGATGTTTAAAACTTAGGAGCCGTTAATATGTATGTATATATGTACTGGAACTTGATTACTTATTTTGATTTCTCAGTTTATAATATCGTGACTAATTTCTTCGTCCCCATTGCTCAATGCTCTATATAGTTTTATTGATTTGTGAGAACATAGGATGACAAGGCTGAAGAAAATAGACTTTGATAAATTGGTTGATATACGTTGCCTCAAATTCACTGAGATTTCTTAGGTGAGCTGTTGCGATTTTGGCTAGGATTTGCTGAAAACGATTTCAAATTGTGCAGGATTATGATCAAGGGGATTCCTTTCACTCGGTACTTCTTAGCGAGAGTGTTCAAATTGATGAGACTTTCATTATTTCTTCTCTTTCTTGGGATCCAAATTCGAATTTCCCTTAATAATTATCAAACACGTTTGCCTCTGCTTAACAATTTCTATTGTTTTCGCTATTTTAAAAAGTAAATATCGTGTGAAAAAACAAATTTATTGAGATTTAGTATGATTTTCCTCCAATATTTATGAAAAAGTCAAAACACATAAATAAGATAATTACTAAAAAGTTTTACCACAAATGAATAGCATTGATTCATTATTATTTTTCTGTATTAAAACTTATCATTTTATCTATTCACTTGTCGAGAGACCTTTTTCTGGTGATCTCATTCTTTTATTGGAATTTCATATATTTCTGTGAAATGTAGTTTTCTTTTTATAAGAATGTATAAATAAATTATTCAACGCTCATCGGACATCAATGTAATTTATTCTTGTTATTATGGATTAATGAAAATTATAAATCCCAAATTAGTCAGTATGCTAATGCATAAGGTCTCAAGAATTATTATATATATATAATAGAACCTTACTAACAAATTATTGGGATGGGTGGAGTGAGTTGTAGATAGAAATCAAGAATTCAAATCCTCCTAATGCACAAAAATATTAGTAAATTATTCTTCAGGGTCGTAACCAAACAGCAATTTTTTTTATAGAATCTCTATGAACAAAATAACTTTCATAAAATTTCTAAACTATATAAAATCACTTTTTTCTTCCAAGTTTAAACTAGCCGCCACTAATATGCCTTGATAAATTAATTCCATATGCAAAAGTCTATCATCTAAGAATCAAATATCAACCGAAAATAAAAAAAAAAAAAAAAAAAAGGTAAGGAGTCGTATTGCACTATTGCTGAAAAACAATGATCAATATTGATTGCATCAAATTTTATGCCATACTCCAATTAAATATAATCTGACTAATTTGCTAACGAAGTCAACTTCATCTTCTTCTCTGAAGATTCTAGTACCAAGCTGAAGGAATTCAACCAGCCAAAAATAAAAGACAGATTTTATGCACCTCAAAATTTGAAAACAGAGAATTTCAATACAAAACCTATTGAAAATGGAGATACACAAGACTGGCAAAAGATAGTTTGGACCTGAGCTCATTTCAATTCTACAAAAGCCTCTCTGAATGACAAAATTTTTCCAAAGACCTTCAACGCTATACCTGATTTCCATAAAGATCATAAATATTTCACCTGCCTTCTTGGGAAGCAATATGGGCAAACTTATACAAAGCTCTTCTACATTTCTCCATGTTACCCAACTTTTGCCAACAAGTTAGGGAGGCAAGTGGGCCTTCTAGGCTTTCCCTTTCAGAAACTGGTGTAAGTATAAATATGAGCTTGACATTCAAATGTGTCAACATCAACATCTATGGAGTGGCGCAGGATATACGTCGAGTGACTGATATCGAAGTCTGTCATTATGAGGCAATGGACCCTCCTAAAATCGTAGAAGAGTAAGATACGAAGTTACTTTCATTAATTCAAAGCAGAGAAAATAATAGCTCCAAGAGTTGTCAAGGGAAAATAGCTACAAATGGTCAATTTGGATTTGCTGCTGCATAAACTTCTTGCATCTATGTCTCTCTTTGTTTTGAAACAAACGGGAATAGGTATGGTTATTTAATCTCAAACGTCCATGAAAGAAAATTAGAGCAGCGTCAAATCCAAATAGGTCACTTATAGCTATGAAAATCAAGAATGTTGCTGAACAAGACACCTAACTGAACAACGCTTTTACATATTTAAGTAGTTTTTTTTTTCCTTTTTTTTTGGGGGGGGGGTGTTCCAACGACTCAGCAATCACCTTTTTAGTTCGGGAGAAATATAAATAAGTACCCACCAATCAAGTTTTCGAAATTAGAGGACCAAATAATCACAGAGAATGAGTATTCAATTACAATTTGAACTTGAAAACCACACGTTATCTAGTCCACTAGTCTTGATGATCCATATTCCATATCTATAGCTCTACCTTTTATTCTTTACACCTAACTATCATAACCTGTGATTATTTTTTAACTATGTTTGCACCCTTTATTTATAATAATAGTAATAATTAGTAATTAATTGAAATGGAAATCAAGTTATAAGCAGGTATAACTACAAAACAAAACAAATCATATATACAAATGTATCGATGATTTGACTGGCATAAGCGAACATGTATATTTCCATGGGTGCTACCCACTTCAAACAATAATCCTGGGAAAATTAAGCATAGGGCAGAACTTACGTCTTCCAAGTTTATCTGGAAAGGCTTCACAAAATCCTCAAACATTACTGGAGACAAGTCCTTCATTTTTTCTTCAACCTCCTGAAGAGCAAAAAAACAACAGAAGATACTCAAAAATGGAAACACAACATCCACATGTTCGTATATGAAAAAACGGCAGAAATTAAAGCCAAAAGATCCGAAAAGAAAAGGGAAGTGAATATACTTCAGCATTCATTTTGTTACAAAATGTGTCCCCAAATTATTTTGATTGACAAGACTCCCCCCATACATGGAAAAATAGGCTCAAAACTTGTGAATGGAGATTAAGAATTTAGTTGAATTCTTCATTTTAGAATTTTTTTTATGTCGTTTTTTCCTACATTTGATATCTGCCAAGTGTTAGAATATCATCTCATTAATGTAAATAGCATATAATCTTGTATCATTAGTAAAGTACCGAATATTACTCTGTTAGGGTATTATCATGTCATTATGAGCCATTAATATTAAGGCTCAGCTCTCTCGTATATATGCTCCTCTGATCTTGAATGGAATCAAGAAATTAATATAATCTTCTATATTTCTCTATACTTCACATCATCTTCTCTGGTTCTCTCTACTAAGTAAGCAGATAACAACAGAAACATAACCAGAACTCACCAATCCAGTTATTCTCGACTTCTCCAACAGTTCCTTTGCGATCAAGTCCAATATGTGTCTGTTGTCTCTCAAAGCTTTCATTGCGAGTTCTTCTGTCTCTTCTATGTACTGTCAGAACAGTCAAGCCCATAACTTGTAAAAAGATAATTATTAATATTTAGTAATCAGATAGGAAGAGAACACCGTATATCAGTTGCTCAACTTCTCATTTAAAACCATATTAATTTTTTTTTTTTTTTTTTTTTTGTAGAACATGAAACTTGTTGAATGATAGGATAACCACAGAACAGAAATGACAAGCGAAAGCTTAAAACATAAAACCATAACCATACAGTACCGATTTAAACATGAAGGGACGCTACATAAGAATGTAATATACGATCTAGTTGTTACTTATTTCTAAGCAAATATATCACGTTAATGTCATGTCCTCCAAAATTTGAAGCTGATCAGATTAAAGAAATGAAGTAGGTAATTCTGCCTAAAGTTTCATACAAAGATTACAAAAAAGATTATAAGCCAGAAATATTAATTACCCTTGTCAACTCCCGAGTAAAGAGCTCAGACACCTCTAATGTCATGTTGGCAGGGATTACTTGCGGGTCATCCCACTGTGCATTCATGAAGAGGGAAAATGAATTATTTTTACATTGCAAAGAATGTCCATATTTATGACTTCAAAGATAAAAATACCCTATCACCAAAAAAAGAGAGATAAAAATACCCTATATCTTATCAACTCGCCATCTGGACTGTCTGGTCGATCAACTAAACCAACCCTTTTTGTCAAAGCGATCAACCCCAACCTTTTATTTTGAGGGCTGATAACCATCTCCCTAGCAATCTGGAAATCAATCTTAAGTCAGAGTAATTTAAATTAAAATACATATATTGATATGAAGATTTAATACGCACCATAGAAAGATGTACATTCTAGAGACACATGGCCTTTGTTTTGGGAGATAGGGTCATTCACGAAAAAATTTCGAGCAAATTGTAAAATACTGACAAGCCTTGTACATAAATGTATTTAAGACACAACCTACTCCAAAAAAATTGAGAAGCAAAGAATTTCCAAAGTGATGCTGCAGCTTTAATATACTACTGGATAGTAAGTTGTCAGATCTTCATGGGAAAGAATGTAAGCCTAATTAATTCACCTAACTAATATAAACGCATGAGTATTTATTATATTAGTTCAATAAATAAGATGAAAGGGCAACCGTGATATTGATTTCTCTTTTCTTTATTTCCTTCTAATTTATTTTGAACTAGCGAACCCATATAGGAAGGAAGACTATATAGCAAGGAAGATTACAATAAGAAGAAACTTTACCCCACTAAGTGAGATAGAAAGGAAACTGATAGGAACATGTTTAGGAAGATACATAAAAAGGGAAAGCCACTTTATGTTGATCAGAACATTGACTTTGTTATTCTTGCTGTTATGGAGAAAGAGATAGGGAATCAGAGTGGCTAACGGACTGCTACAGTCAAAGTCTTTCAAAAGGATATTTTGGGGACTGTGCGCATCACTTTTTGATTTATATTAGCTGTTGGGGTATCCAGGAGGGGTAGGACGTGTTTTGTGATCAACGTGTCAAGAGGAGAGGACCGACCACTCAAAAGCCAGCTGGGGTGAAGGGAGATCATCTTTCTTCATCATATTTTGTTTCTGTTTTAGTGTGATATAGCAAGTTATCAACTGTAGACTTCCTTCTGTTATTGAGGAGGAAGTGTTTTCTGTAACCATCAGTTTCAGCATTATTTTCCTACTGCTCTATTTTGGCCTCTAACAGAAACTAAGGAAGATAAAATATCACTCACACAGAGAGCAAAGCCAACTCTGAAGTAAGCACTGGCTTAACACCAAAAAGAACAATTACATACCATTGAACAAAATTATTAAACTTGTGGTTAAAATGTAAATAAATAAATTGTATTCGTTGTAAATACGCTGTTATTAGGGAGAGTATCTCAGGCAGATGATTATTGGGAATATCTTCTGTAATCTCCAACATTATAGTGAGCAGTCCCCCCAGCCCCCTCCTTCATTCGATATAATCTTATATATAGCCTATCGATCCAACAGAATGATCAGATTTTTCACTCATGTATTAACCTAAATTCCAACTGCTTTTGCAATACTGCAGTAGTATTCATAATAAATCCTAGGTAGCATAATCTCCTCACTTGATGTGTTAATTACCTTTGTTATCTTTTCTAGATCATCTCTTCCCCCATCAGTTATGTCATCACCAAACATGACATGTTCAGCGCATCGACCACCATGAGCAACCACCATTTGCATTTTCAAATAGCCAAAGGTTGTGTAACCTTGGTCTACCATATCTTCTCGTGGGTAGAATACAGATACCGCAGTTTCCTGCTCAAGTGGGCAAAAATGCCTCATAAAATTAAGAACATTAAACAAATATAATCACATTGCAATTTTCTTAATAAGAAGTCATACCTTGCCACCAGGAAGGAGCTGTGAAAATGCATGCCAATCAAATCGAGGAAATAAGTGAGCCAACACAATATGACCAGCTTCATGGACAGCAAGCAGTCTCTTCTTTTCAATAGATATCTGAGTTATAGCAACAAGTTCAGTACCAAATGATTTTTCATGTCAAGGACACAATAATAAGAACCATAAAAGATACACATACACTCTGTTCGATTTTCTGTTGCTCTTCCTCCGTGAGAAGAACACCCATACCCTCAAGCAGTTGTTTATCTAATACATCAACAATGTCCTTCTGGTAAATTTTGGAATGGCCCTTCCTTACCTGCAGGCAGAAAAAATTTGCATGATTAACATAGTGGACAGTTAAAGATGTAGATTAATATTAGATTATGGTTTATTACACGCAAACCTAACATGATATAGAGACCATTACAAAATAATCCGGTCAGCAAAAAACCGCTTGCAAAGATAAGTGGTTTCTAAAGTTACCATATGTATTTTAAAGTTTCTTTTAAGTTCTTTTTTTCTTTTTTTTAGCCAAAACAAGTTTCTTTTAAGTTTAAAACTAATATTTTAAACTCAACCAACAACAGCATAAAAAATAATGAAATGAGAAAACATATGAAGACAATGCAAGCAGCACAGCTACATGTTCCAATATGCCCCCGCCTCGTAGTATAATTTAGCTATAAAGAAGTAATAATGCAAAATTTTTCCACAAGTTCACAAAATTGTACCCCTCATTAACGGTCAAAGAAGGTGACTTTTGGCTTCTAGCTCTATTACAGTCATCCATATGGACATGTGGTGAACAATGGTGAATCATCTGCCAGAGGATGCCTATGAAAACCAAGGAAAGGTTGACCATGTTCCTAAGGCACTTCCTTGGAGGCAGGGAAGGATGAGGTGAGATGACAGGCAAGTGGGTTATTTGAGAAGTGTGGGTGTTGTTAGCTGTTGGATGGCCAAACAGTAACAACAGAATGCTTAAAAATATGATTAAAATGCAACAAAAGAGAAAGGCATTCGCTTGCAATCAGAAACTGGAAAGAATTATCAAATCTATGTTTCTCTTATTTAAAATTAGTTAATTACTACACTTTCAAAGTTGACAAATCTGATAAAGTAATTAGAAGCAGGCAACTATTCAGAAAGATGTTAGAAAATGCTTCATCTGTATACAAAATACATATAGTAGAAAAAAATATACATGTACCTTTCACATAAACAAGGATGTTGTTATTCCATTTTTCTATGAAAGAACTTGAACCAGTAGATAAGAATTCAACTTAAAATAGGAACAAAAGAAAACGAGAAATTATATTTCCCTTTTATACTCTATAGATATAATAGGTTATCCCTTTTATATGTTCCATTCCACCAAGTTGCACCAAGACATGGCTGAGGTAAACCAGCACCAATAAAGTTGAAACCATCAAGAAACCAAGACGTGTCATGTGGGAGTAGATAATTATTCTCTTCAACAAAATGTAAAAATAGGACTTACCGACATTATCGCTGCTTCATTCACAAGGTTTCTTATATCTGCTCCAGAGAATCCAACCGTGCGAAAGACAAGCTGTCGATTAGAAAGGAGAGAGCAGTAACTGTCAGTACAGAGCAGATCAAGTACAAAGCACTATTAACAAACACTGAAAAGGAAAAATGGTCCGATGATATATACCTTTCCAAAGTCCACATCCTTTGCTAGTTGCTTTTTTGCACTATGCACCCCAAAAATCTGGACTCTTTGCTTTGCATCAGGCAAACCAATGTAAAGACGACGATCAATGCGTCCTGGACGAACGAATTCAAGATCTAATTCGTCTGGCCTATTTGTTGCACAGATGAAAATAACAGCTTGTCTGAGGGATAGGCGATCAACACCTGTTTTTTCCTTCCTAGAATAATGAATTGATGACAACAAAGCTAATCAGTAAGGAAGAAATAAATTCCTGAAAAAACAGTTTGCTACAAAATCATTATGACCATGGCACAAAAAAGTAGCATGTCGAAACCAAGTACCTAAAAGTAAAGTAAAATGTTGCTAGAAAAAAGACCTAAAATTAAGGCCTAAAAGGATGGCTTGGATGGTATTTATTATGGGAACATTTGAAACTACATAGTTCTTATTCTAACTGCACGAATCTATAGATAAATGCGTGTGTGCATATGTAAGAGAAAAATAATGAGAAGATAGAATCCTAACAAACACTGAAAAGTGACTATAACATATGAGAAAAATGCCTGATCCACACTATTGAAGGTCTCTAACTTGCCAACACACTCTAAATTGTTGCAACATAAAATTCCAAAATCCATATAATATCCCCATGAAAGTAATAACTTACTCCCCATCAAGCTGTGCAATCAAAGCCTCAAATGTTGCCCTTCTTCGTGGATCCTTTCTTGCATGCCTTCCAGCAATAGCATCTATTTCATCAACAAATATAAAACATGGAGCCTACACAAAAATAATGATAATGTTAGCCATGTCTTCCAAGTTTTAATTATTAAGCACTATTCACTCAAGAAAAATATTTAGGAAAAATAATTGCTTCTCAATTGAGGAAAAGTAAGTTGATTTCATGCATCTGGTACCCAAGAATAGAACTAAGGACTAGTCATCCAATTGTAAACATGCTTTCCATAAGTGCTCACATGTGATCCAGGATAAATAAAATTCTCATTCTAACTGAAACCCTGGTATTATAATACTTCCCTTAATGCTAGACCAGCTCAAGGTTCATGTAGAATAGGACCTAGGAAATGCCGAAAAAGTTGCAACACAAAATAGGAGGCCAAGAAATGAAAATAAGTTTTTGTGCATGCTTAAATGTCTAAAAGCAAAGTTTTGGAATAGAAACTGTTGGATTGTGCAGTTTAACTCCATATTGTTGGAGGTGTCCTTTTCCATGCTGCCAGGATTATTTATCATTTAGTTATTTTATTTTAGTGGGCCTTGTATTTTCTGCCAGATTAGATTGATAAGCCATTATTATATTTTAATTTATTTCCATATTTTAGGAAGATTCTAGGGAATAGCTGACTTGCAGCTAAAGCTAACTGCTACCTATATGTAACATAATCTCTCATGCGAATAAAATGAAACTTTTCTGCCTGCAAAATCTTCATGGTATAAGAGCTGAGACCTACATGGGGCAACAGCTACTGTGGCAAAACGAGGGCCTTCATTGCTGATGGTAATGACCCAAATTATCATCATCTGATACATCCACTTGACAAAGGTAGATATCAGAGGAAGGAACATCTCCCGTTGATAGAGGTAAATATCATATGTTAGTTGGGAGGCTCATTTATTTATCCCATACTAGACCAAACATTAGCTTTGCAGTAGAAGTCGTGAGTCAATTTACACAAGACCCTCGTACGGAACACATGGTTGCAGTGTACAAAATATCAAGGTGCCACAAAAAGATGCCTGGAAAGGGTTTACTCTTGCCACGAACAGAGAAATGAATGTTACTCTTTACATTGATGCTGATTGGGAAGGATGTGTCGTTGACAGAGTCTACAACAGGTTATGGTACTTATGCATGAGGTAATATAGTAACTTTGAAGAGCAAGAAACAGAGTATAGTAGCAAAAAGTTTAGCTGACGCTGAATACAGATCTCCATCACATGGAATTCAGAATAAAGGTTGATAAACCAGTCAAGACATGGTGTGGTAACAAGGCTTCCATAAGAACTGCACAAAATCCTATATTGCATTAACGAACTAAGCATGTGGAAATTGATTGTAACTTGATAAAGGATCGGATAGAAGAGGGAGTTATTGATCTCTCCAACATAAGCACAAGTGGTAAATATTTTAACAAAAGTTCTCACCTAAGACAGATACGAGGAACTGAGTTCCAAACTAGGAATAATCAACATCTATTCGCCAGCTTGAGAAGAAGTGTGCCATTTTACACCACTTTGTTGGAGGTGCTGTTTTCTATGCTGCCGGGGTAATTTATTATTTCATTATTTTATCTTAGTGGCCCTTGAATTTTCAGCCAGATAATTTATATGCAGTTATTATATTTTCATGATTTTAGGAAGATTTTAGAGAACAGCTAACTTGTGGCTAAACCTAGCAACAACCTATATGTACCCTAATCTCACGCAAATAAAATTAAGCTGTTCTGCCTCCAAAATCATCAGAAACTATGTACTAGAAACAGACAAGACAAGTCCTCTGCTTTCCCATCCGCTGGTACAAGGCTGTAATGGTGTGGACACTGAACAAGGAATTATAAATAAAAAGTATATTTTTTTCCTGTGCAATGTATGGGATAAATAATAACCTGATAGAAAATCTTTAACTAAATGATATGTTGATTTAAACAAAATTTTAAGTGGGAAATTCGAAATTCAAATTCAATCATAAAAGAGACAAAAGATAAGAAACAAAATAATAGTGATAGAATAAAGAGAGGCATGGAACTCAATTCAAGACACAGTATTCATGTGGCTTGTAAATAGTAAATTATAGATAAAAGCTCCGTTGTTATTAATGACTTGCAAAAGTGCAGTCTGTATGAGATTTTATAGATATATAAATATAGATATTTTAGAGAATAAAGGAATGCATTAAAATTCTCAACATAACTACTAAACATTATAAAAAACAGTGAAATGGATCAAAGGACAATAGCATAAGCATGTCTAAAAGAGAGAATAGAACAAATATGCAATGAAAAATATTCACATTTGAATTGTATTTGATTTTGCAACTAGCTGATTCTTACATTTCTCCTGGCTATGGCAAACATCTCATTGATCCTAGCTGCTCCACTTTTTTCACTATCTGTGAACTCAGCACCAGACGCAAAAACAAAAGGCAATCCACTTTCTTTTGCAAGTGTTCTGGCAAAAAGTGTTTTTCCTGTTCCTGGAGGTCCAGATAGGAGAACACCCTGAAATACTCTTGCCCATTAAACTACTTATCCGATAACATATCTTTTGATCAAAAGAAATGGTTCGAGGAGGTTAACTATTGATATATAAAATTAAGATTTTTACCCGCACAAACTGCACACCCCTCTCATAAAACTGCATAGGGTTTCCCATATAGATCATCAATTCATCAAGGAGATCCCAAACATCACCCCCTAGTACAACTTCCTTGTACATAGATTTAGTATCACCAGCATCCCCAACTGGCTGACAATCAATATATAGAGAAAGATGAATAAAAGAAAATCAGTGTCAGCTACCAATAACAAATTTAGATTACAATCTTCAAGGGGCAAAATTCATCTATGCTAATAATAATAATTATTATACATCCTCCTCAAGTTATAATATTAAGATCGTTTCAATATAAACACAAACCTCATATCAGCATTCTAGTGTTAACCCTAAATTTCATTCTTTTTAAAAACATTAATAACCAGGCATCATGTTATTATAGTAGAGCAAGCAAAATATTTGTGTGGCTAAAAATATATTAAAAAAAAAAACATCTCTTACAAACTTTGCAAAAAGCAGTAATTTGCAGCTGCTATCTATGGTCCAAAGTGTGTTGGAGATCAAATGCTTACCAGGATGAAATTTTCTGCATAAGCCATATCGAAAAGCTGATTATACTTTTTGTATAGAAAGCGCTTGGAAGTAACATGTAAGAGCATCACAGACTCCCTTATAAGCCAAAGAATTAGTATTCCAGGCAATAATGCAATCAAAACCTTCATAAAATAATGGATCTGCCGCCTTTGAAGGAGATCTACTTCAACTCCAGAATTGGAAATCATCTCAAATAAATAAGGATCAAGAGGGATATCAACCTACATGAAAAGAATTGCATTAATAAACCAAAAAAATAACGCATTAATCAATTATTAGGAAGCACGGATATTGATGATTTGACATAAATACATGACACAAGCATGGCAACATGACAATTTGGACTGTTTTGCAAGCAATTTAAAGGGCCATCCAGTGTTGTACTGCCACATGTCTAATCTGTGAGCATACTACCAGTCACACATGTCACTCTTTTTCTGTAGTATTCAAGCTGTGTATATGAATTTTGACCGCAAAGAGAGATATATAATCAGAAATGACAATTTAGAGGAAAACTTACGATATATTCCAATGGAAAACCTTCTTTCATGGTCACATACAATCTCTTCAAGTCTTCAGTAAAAACAACAGCTGCAACCTGTCCACAAGAATATACTTCACAGACTGACATTAGTTTGTCAAAGGCATAGCTTTCTGAAATTTAATGACTTTGACACATCTGGACTGCTCACTATATTAACTGATATAATAATAGGACAATATACCAATCATTTAGTTTAAATTCAATGAAGCCAACCATAACCAAATCTAAGTGGTAACTTGACTCCTCAGCATTATTTTCTATGATGTTCGCTAAATTTTGTCCATTCCACTGACGTGGGACTTCATTCTCATATACTCCTCTTGCTTGGGCTTGTACTCTCAGCCTTAGAGGCCTCAAGTCAACATTTTTCTTTAATGCTTGGGCTTGTAATTTTAAATCTCAAACGTCTTAGATCTGTAATTTTTTAGGACTCTGAACCTTGCATGGTTAGGCCTTTTTGTTTTTCTTATCACTGATACCATATTAATTTTTGTATGGGCTTATGTTTGGTCTATTCCATTTCACCAAAAAGATTAAGTTATTCGGTTGTGATTGCCAGAAAATTATAAACCCTTTTATTTTTCTCATCATTTTTTCATGCGGTACTTCTATTCTCTTGTAATTTTAACAGACACAAAGGTTGGAAAGCATTGATGCCAAAACATAATATCATCTATATAAATCCTTCAGTGAAAAAGATGAACATCACATCAAGTTCTTGAGGGTTATATAGTCATTTTACCCATGCTAATCGTAGTATAAGGATTTACAATTCCAAAAAAAATTATTTGTTCTAGAATTAACTGTTTTCATGGAGCATTTTTCCATGTAATTAAGAGAATTCATTTGACCGGTAATGTATCCACCAACTTAAAAGAATGAAACCAGGATAGTTAATAGGCTAAGCTCTTTAGTGAAGCGGTTCTACATCACCTTCATGTGTTAGTATATGAGCTACCAACACACACCATCAAATTTTAATAAACCTTTATTCACAATACCTAATTAAAACTGAAAAAATTTGATTATAGGTGATAATATATGTACTATCAAAATGATAAAGAATCTCACCTCAGAACTATCAAGTTTGTCAAGAAAATATGTGTAAGGAAGTTTAGGACGATAGCGCCACCATCTCTTAGATATCCATAGTGCTCTCGCTCCCTGTGTGGCCGCAACCTTCTCTACCACATCTTTGCGAAGACTATTTTCAACCTCTTTCATGTCAAATTCAACTACATATTTTGCATTTAAGGATTCTAATTGATCTGCAAGGAGTTCTTTTGCTAGGATCTCCCTCCATTTATGGAGTCTCTCACGCCATGTGCCCCCATTTTGGACTTCACCTGCTACGAAAACATAAAAATCATACAATGTTGGAAATCAAGAGGATAAATGCACAACAGTTATGTAAAGATGAAACCAATTCCCTACATAATTACGTGATATCAACATCTTCTAATACCGTTATAAACCAAGAGTAACGCCTGTAACATCAAGAAACCAGGATTATAAATGACATGTAGTTGTAGTTATAGGAAAAGAGAGGGTGCCAGTTTTAGAGATCTTAAGTGAAGAACTTTGAGATACCATTTTGGGGATGGAAAGACAGATGATCAGATAGGGATGGGTAGTTGGGTTTGGTCAAAGCTCAGATATCGTCAATAATTCACATGAAATAGGGCATTCTTAAATCCTTCTGCATCATTGTGATAACAAGCTTGGTGGTAAGCTTTCCAAGGATGTACAGTGATCATGTAATATTTCTTGTCACAAAAGAAATATTATGGCATAGAGACATCCTTTTTCTCTATTTTATTTCATTAGCAAAAAGCACGAGTAGCAAATTATATTTTCCATGAAAGATGAAATTGTGAGAAAGGCAATGGTGATTCCCCAGAGCATAAGCATTTCTTGAGATTATCTACAAACAAACAATCATATCTTTTCAAAAGCAGGAATTCTTATATTAGAAAAAGTTCAAACTAGCAAAGGCACTAAAATTGCATAAACTACAAGTACAATGCAAATAGAATAAGATTAATACATGGTCTTGAGCCAATTTATACTGGTATCCATAGCTTCTGCCAGAAGCACTACTACACTACCTGAAACTCCTAAGCCCTTTGTCAGTTCTTTCTTCTTTTCTTCATCTAATCTTTCATTGTTTTCAATCATTTGTTTTAAATTTTCCTTAGGTGTATCTCGATCATCATCCCATGCATCCTCTCCGACATAGGAACTATCATGAACAAGCGTTCCATCAGGTCTTTCAATGAATTTTTTCATTTTAAGGCCTTTGGGTGTTGTCTTCCTCCACATACCCTTCTTAAATCTGCAATTTAAAGAATTAATAAATCATACAGGATAAAGAACATAACATGTTACAAAGCTGAGCATCTGAAATGGCGTCAGATTTTGAGCTTCTGAGAGATCTAACAAGGATGAACTTTGGTAGCTATCTGGTAGTAGGAAAACCTAAGCAATAGGAGTGTCTCAACAGGCAATAACATGCAGGGGAATATGATTTCAATGGGTAGAACCAGAGAAGCTTAAGATATAAGATTTAAGGTTTATTACAAAAGTTACATCCTCTTGGAAAGCCCAAGGCCTAGGCATAAAAAATTTATAGCGTGTGCCTGTGTGTGTAGCTTCTAATCAATGCATCTGACAATAAAAGAGATTCGAGCTACCTTCTAACATTAGTCGGAGATGGTTCTGGAATTAATGCTTCCATGTAGGCCTCTGTTAATTCTTTTCTTTGGCGACTCAAATAAGGAGCTCGGACGGCTACATGTATTCCTTTACAAGAAAATGCCACAACAAGGATATAAAAAACAAGGACACCAATTCGTTTAGCTTCCCAATTCTTGAGATCCTAGAACAACAAGAAGCTACATTGTTTAGTTTAAATTGAAGAATAAAAGCAATACATAAAAGACATAGAATAACTGAACCGAATTGCATCAATTCAGCAAAAGTAGCTAAACCAAAATTGCCAATGCTTCTCTTTCAGATAAAATTTCAGAATTGGCAAAATATAAAAATAAGTAATATAAAAAATAATCACAAAAAATTCTATAAGGAGTACAACAAAAGAATGCCATATAGCCATTAACCTAACATCACCAATCAAACAAACATGATCTCATTTGAATAATTTTCATTTTAGTGAAAGAGAACACAAGAACACAAGCCCATATGGAAGCATTAACTTCAAAAGCACTTTTCATCGAACCAGTAACCATTTTGTTCAACACTAGCATCTATTGTCATAAAGGATATATAACGTAATTACAAATTACGCCAGCTTAATTATCATCATGCAGAATCCTTTAGGAATTAGTTTTCCCTCTAACTTGCTCATTTTGCACCATGCTTAAGTCAACGTTTGATACTATTAACGTAGGAATGTTAATGTCATGTTATTACGAGAGAGAAGCAGTACAATAGCATGAAAGCCAGTTCATTCTTTTTTGCTGCAGAAAACTTCCACTTGAAGGCAACAATTCCCAACCCCCCCCCCCCCCAAAAAAA